>ML305514.1:0-42165 GCA_005239505.1 Nicotiana paniculata | reverse complement strand
AAAAACTTTCCTTGGAAACATTCTTAAACATGTGTAAAATTCCTATCACTCTATTGCATTATCATGAAGTTGAAACGTCTTCTTCATGTCAATTATAAAGGGCCCTCTTCCATAAACTATGCCTATTACAAAAAGGCACACATTTAATATGACATCGTGCCTAATACAAAAAAGGTACGAGTAGTCTAAAGCATTCCACAAGCAAAACTCGAAGGTAAAACTAAAACCTCGAAAAATGAAGCATGCAAAAGACTTAAAGAGTAAAACAAAAACTCAACAAAAGTGGAACTAATATTAATATATTAAAACGGCAAAAACTAAGTATTAACTTAGACTTAGCCGTATAAAATTTTTATATACATTGTGGTGCCCCGAAGTTGTCATTTGGGGACTTAAAGGAAATCCAAATTTACCCCCGATGGGACTGGGGTTAACCACCAATTGATACAAATAAAAAAAAGGGGATAAACCAACTAAATCTTTTCAAGAGAAGGGTTGACTTCAGTGGCAGAAGGAGCGAGAGCAACTGGGGATGAAGAGGCATGAGCGGCTGGAATCTGACCATCAGGTGAAGAGAGGTTATGACCTTGTTGAGCCTTCTCTATGGCTTCCTTAGTTTTGGCTATTTCACCACTAAGGTCAAAACCCTCTTGACTCATTTCCATCAATGTGTCAAGGCGAGAATTCATATGCTCCCAGCTCACATCGACAGCAGCCACCTCTTCCATATCTTCATAATCCTTTGCCCATACTTGAAGCTCAGCTCTCAATCCATCTTTCTCCGCTTCCGTAGCTTCATGGGCGGCCCTTAATGGTATAATCGACTCTTCTAAAGTTTGAGCTTTGTCTAAAGCCCTATGAAGGTCTTCTTGAGTACGAGTGAGTGATTGCACGAGCTCGCCTGAGTATTCCTCCTTCTTCCCCAATAAGTTCTTCAAGTCTCTAATCTCCTCTGAGGCACGGGACAGCTGCTCCGCGAACGAAGACTCCAGAACACTCTTATCTTTATCATCCTAACTGCAAGAAGCCCTCTCTACTGTCAGTTCTTCTTCCATGAGTCTCATCTGCCGCTACAAGGTACTCATTTCCTCTTCTAAAGCATCCATGTCAATCCTTAGGCTATCATACTGTGCTCTCCAATTATCAACATCGGCCTGCAACTCTTTTGTCTCTTGGTCCGTGTTTGAAATCCTCTTCATAAGCTCCATGCCTGTAAGGTTAATCTACAAGAAATAAACCCGTCAGATATGGTAAATTTCATATACGAGAGTGAAAGAGGATAACTTGCATCATACCTTCAAAGAAGTATGCACAACCTCATCGGCCCATGTAAGAGCATCGTGGCTGGCTAGCTTTGCTTTGTTAGAGGGACCTATCAAGGGCTTGATCCACACTTCGGGCTCACCCGTTTTCTTGAAAAGATTCCCCTCAGCTGGAACCTCTATTACCACATGCCGCATCTCTCTGCTGGAAGACCCTACTTCCCTAACGGAAGGCATGGAAGCAGGCAAAGATGGAACAACAACAGGAACGGAAGGTTGAGGAGCTGGAGAAAACACAGGCAAAGAAGCAGGCACGGAGGGTTGAAGAGTAGAGGAAGTTACAGTCAAAGCATTAGAAATAGCCAAAGGAACATATGAGACAACCTCTCTCAAAGAAGCAGGAAAGACAGCAGCTAAAGGAACATCGTTAGTGGCAAGATCAACACCCTCATGAATAGGGGAATGTGAAACATCATCAAGGACAGGGGGCTCAATCACAGACTAGGAAGGCAAGGTTAAGGTTGTAAGCTCATCATCTAAAACCACTCGCCTTCTCCGTGGTCTGTGCACTAAAGCACCCTCTTCTTCTTCTTCTACGGAACGAGACTCACTGATCTTCCTCTTCGAGGAAGATGAACCAACAATAATTTCCTGGTCCTGAGCCAAGGACATCTTCGGGATAGATAAAGCAGACACCCCACGAGCAGATAACCCTATTAAAAGGGAAAAAGTTAAACGACAAAAAAGAAAAAAAAAGACTCGAGTAAGGAAAGAAGCAATAACAAGAGCTTCACTTACCGTGGGTCTTTACTTGCCAACCATACCTCCTAGCGAGGTACTTCCAAGATCTCTCTTCTGAAAGAGCAACATACAACAATTTTTCTACCCAATCACGAATATCGGAGACATTCTCAACAGTATTCATGATTGCTGAGAAAAGAAAAAACAGATACGGTGTTAATAAAACATCTCAATTCAAAACAAGAAAAAGTAAATGTGAGCTAAAGCATACTCACGTGCGCGATTCCACTTCTCAGGGAAGGGAAGATTTTCTTCACCCACTAAACCAGCAGTGGGTATGGCAACATACATGAGGTACCAACCCCTATCCTTATCGTCTCCAGGGGTTACCAGCACTCTTTTGCTTCTAGCAGTCAGAGTAAAAACCCCTTCACGAAATAAGGTAGGAGCGTAGAGGTTAATAAGATGGTTGAAGGTAAAAGGAACCAAGGCTAAAGAAGCCAAACTCCTAAGACATGCAACAACTCGCCACACAAGTGGGCCAACTTGTCCTAAGAAGATATTGAAAAAACGGCGAAACTCAATTATAACTGGGTCAATGGGGGGTCTAAACCCTAAAGTAAAAGGATACGTATAAACAAAAGAATATCCCGTCTTGTAAGACGTTATTCTTTGATTACTATTCGGAATATAGACAGGAACGTCAGACCTCCAAAAGCGCTCCCTACGAACAAGGGAAATCTGACCCTCAGTTATAAGGGTTGGATATCTTTCGACACTATCAAGAGAAGAAGATTGATCTACAAGAACTTGACTATCCCTAGAAAAAACAAACTCAGCAGGGACAATTTCATCGACTCCAGGTTCACGAAGGCATTCGCCTCTACCTCTAGACAAAGACCGAGAAACCCTACTTTGGAGAAATTGGAGATCTAGTGGAAGGAGAAGGAACTATCTGAGAAGAAGAGGAGCCCCTCGAAGGAGTGGATCCTAGACTTCTAAATCTACCACCCCCTCCGACTCCTAGACGGAGCAGAAGATGGCGTCAAACTTTCAGTATCTATTACTCTTTGAGGTTGGTTTGAAGAAGACATGTTTACAAAGGCAAAGAAGAATGTTCTTTACAAAAGACAAAGTTAGAAAAGTAATTCGTGGAATCAAAGAAAAGAATAAATGTATTTATACTTGAAGACAACCGTCAAACATGAAGAAAAAGGAAAATAATGATGAAAAGTCATAATTGAAGATGTCACTTCGGGACTGGCACAGCCGCAAGAATCCCTAAAAGGTGTCGAGTAAATGCAAAACCAATCCAAAAAGGACACGTGGTATGAGCATTGAATGGAAGTGACAAACGACGTCTATGGTGCAAAGAAGGACACAATGATTCAAGGAAAAGTGGCGGCAAAATATTCCCGCCATAAATGAATATCCACTTACCAAATATTAATCGTTAAATATATGGTAAGTGGGGGGACTATCTGTATTGGTAAAAAATAGTTTCACACGTAAGCCAGCTTTTGACAACTCAGCTAGTCACGTGGACACATGAAAACGCGACAGCTGGATGTGATTCGTTGAAGAGGTACGGTACAAAGAGGCACGGTTCAGTAAACCCACGAACTTATCAGCCACGGGAAGCTCAACTAGAACAAAACGAGAAAGAGGCACGGTCAGAATGAATCTAGACAAAGCTACGGGCAGATTCAAAGACCCACAATTGATTACTCGAACGTTATGTAATTGAACCCCAATTACCGTTATCCTTTGTAACGCCTCATTAATGTCATAATTAGTCATTAATGAGTAACCATAGCAAGAGTCGTACGTTATAAGAATCTCCATATAAGGAGGGGAATACAGCTTGTAAAGGCATCTGATTCTCGAATACAACTTCGATTTTCTATATTTCTGCAATATTGTCTATTATTAATTTTTCTCTGTTACCTTGATTATCAGTAACCCGTATTCATCTTAAAAATAAGCTTTATTCAAAGGATCTAATTCTTTGGTTAAACACTTAACCTTTTCAACTTTATTTTGCCTTTGTGGGCATTTCAATCTGATTTCCTTCTTTCACTTTTTAACTTCAGAGCATTGGGGAACCTTTGGCTCTTCAAACTTTGCCAAGACGGTTAGCCACTTGAGACTTAACCTTTTCAACTTCATTTCGCCCTTATAGGCACCTCAATTTGGTTTTCTTCTTTTGAGAGTTTTTGATTTCGAAGCATCGCCCACCATGGCCAATCGGATCCGACTTGATGCCATTGCCCAGGCTGGGTGCCTTTTTGCATATTAGCTCGTATCAAGCGATAACCCTATCAATCAGTCTTGCCATCCCTTCTTTATCTAAGTTTCGAAACAAAGTTAGACCAAAAGGGATTCAATGAAAAATAAATAATGGAATGGACAATGAATTTAGACAAAAGGTATCTGATTGTTTCCAACCCTACACCACTATAAAGTAGTGAGGAGAGGTCGATGCAGTTTTACCCGATAGGTCGGGATCGATATCCACAGGGAGTTAATATTGGTTAGGAGTTGGGTTTCTACCTAATCTAATTGTGCGTGTTCTTTATAATTGCACTTCTAACCATGGTTGGGATTGTTTCTATTCTAATTTTTATACTAGTGAATGCTAAAGAGTAATCTAATTACAATATTTTTGTGAGAGTTTTTCAAGTGATAAAAGGCACTAGGGAAGTGACTTCCGCCTAGGTGAGTATCTAATGGGGTCGAAAATCTAGGACTAGCTTGTTATGATTGGTGTCGTGATATAACCTTCACACATAAATACTCACTCTATATCTCTCGGTAGTTTGAGTGACTTTGCCCGATTTGGATTTCTCAAGCCCAAATGGGTGTTCAAGCAGTGCAAGTGAAATTGTCTCAAGTCGGGTATTACTATCTCTAGGTTTAACCCTTTAATTGGGGCTATCAATCTCTTGAATTCACCTCAATTCCTTGCTAGCCTATTTTTCCTGGACTTGGGCCCTCTTTCTAAAGAAGAGCCTAAGTCAAAAAAGGTACGAATCAGTGTTCGCAACCATCAATTCTACAGTTAAAGCATGAAATAAGTTAGATATCACTAACCCATAAACAATGAAGCCCTAAAATTAAAGACTCGTTAAATACCACACGAGGGTTGGGTCACAACCCTAGCTATGGGGTCTAGATACTCATAATAATGGTAGAAATCAAAGATGGAGATATAATATAAGCCATAAAATTCAAACACAAGAAGAAAATCTAAAGATGTAAGCTAAATCTACTCTAAATATACCCAAAGTGGTAAAATGCGGCTGTTCACGAGCTCCCTGATACAAAACTTAACCCAAAAATGTAAAAAAGATCTATTTATACACATCTGAGATTACTAGACAAAAATGCCCTTGCGGAGGTCTTGTTGTCAGCGTAAAATTGAGCACCTCCGCGCTTGAAATTTAACGGTCGCGCAATAACGATCGCGGTCCGCATTTTTCTTCATTTGGCTTCACGCTGGAGTCTGTTTCACGGACCGCGTAAATACAATTGTGTCCTTGTTGGCTTCAATCGCGTCCGCGCAAAATGTTCGCGGACCACGTTCCTCAGTTTAGCTTTAGTTGCAAACTCCCTGAACCGCTTATCTCGATCCCTACGGAATTTCCACCGCGTCCGCGTCTGGTAACTTCGCGGCCGCATAATTTAGACGTGGGCCGCACTCTTTGTTTGAGCCAAGATTTCAAACTCTTTGAATCTCAATCAACGTTGTCAGCGTAAATCTTGTCGTGGCCGCACTACAAGTTTTGCGGCCACGCTTTTATAGCGCAGTGAGCGGCAGTATTTGCACTTGACTGCAGCTTCTCTGAACCTTAATTTCACGGACCACGTATTTGTGGCAGCCTCAGCTGAGGTACTTACGCGGCCGCGTAATATCACCGTTGTCCGCACTCAATTCCATCTTTTGGGCTTGTGCAAGTTTAACTCCGGTTTGAGTTTATTTAGGCTTCTTTGCTTATTTTGACCAAAACCTGCAAGTAAGCACCTTAAGTCAGTTTTCGGGAATACCTTAACGCAATTTTGACCCAAAACTTAAGCAAAAGAGAGCAAATAATAGGCTAAAATTCCTAGTTATCAGTATCCCTTTCGAGGAAAGGACAGAGGGACTTATCTGGAGTACACGCTGACATCAATGAACATGACATTACTTTTGGACTGGATGCCTGATGTAAATCGTCCGACACTCAAAAATTCATCACAACTTTTTCCTCAAAACCGAGAAACCTTGCCCAGGGCTATGTCAATGTCAGTGACTGAGGAACCTATTTTCGGTCAGTGGCCCCCTTTGCGGGTTTTCACCAGCTGATCTCTCCCATTTCTCTTCTCATCGTCTCCTTATAGTTCTCTTTGATTTTACTAACAAGACTCTCTCATTTTCAATTTCTCTGCATACGGTCGCCTTACGGTGCCCGTGAAGGTTTTCACCAATAAGACTCTCTCATTTTAGTTTCTCTCATTTGATCGCCTTACAGTGCCCGTGAGGGTTTTCACCAATAAGACTCTCTCATTTTATTTCTCTCATTTGGTTGCATCAGATCCAAGTAACTGTATCCTCCCATTTTGAACCTCTTTGCCGATTGATCGGAAGGACGTGAGCAGGATTTTAGGGTGGAAAGCATTTGGAATAAATTTTAACTTTGGAACCTTTCAGGAGAGACCATAGCCGAACCATTATAACATGTGTCCCAGTTTCACTTTTGGAGGAATTTGGATTTTTATTTTGGTGTGACTGAACCCCAAAGAGAGGTTCCCTACATATCCTTTCGGAATCAAGTCGAACGTAGTTCAAGGAACTTTTGTTTTGGATTTCTTTTGTTTTCTTTTCTTTTCATTCTTTCATCATTTTTTTCATTTTATTTTTGTCTTTTTTTTTCAATAAAAAATTCCATGTTCCAAAGAGGGTAATCAAAGAAAAAGGGAACCGACTCAAAAGGGGTTGCAAGGATTGTTAGTGTTTGGGTAGCGAGAATGAAATCCTTCGTCATCCCAACCAGAGCATGTTAAAGCTCTGAAAAGGGGTCAAACGTAATACCTTTTGACTGCATCTGCATTGACAGCTTTCTCAGGGTCATTTCCTTCAATGTCTCCCAAATATAGTGCTAACTTTGGCAACACTCTTCTTATAATGTACAGGCCTTTCCAGTTTGGGGCAAATTTTCCTTTTGCTTCTTCATGATGCGGGAGAATACGTCTCAGAACAAGTTGACTTACTTCGAATTTCCTAGGCCGCACTTTCTTGTTGTAGGCACGGGCCAATCTTTGTTGGTACAACTGCTCATGGAAAACTGCGGCCATCCGCTTTTCATCAATTAGTCAACTTTTCCAACCGGGTTTTGACCCATTTCTCGTCCTCGATCTCGGCTTCAATAATGATCCGAAGAGAGGGAATCTCTACTTCTGCGGGTATTACAGCTTCAATGTCATAGACCAATAAGTAAGGAGTATCCCCAACTGATGTTCGCACAAATGTGCGATATCCCAATTACGCAAAAGGCAGTTTTTCATGTCATTGTCTGGAGCTCTGAATCATCTTCCTGAGAATCTTCTTGATGTTCTTGTTTGGAGCTTCAACGACGCCATTAGCTTTGGGACGATAAGGGGTAGAATTGCGATGCGTAATTTTAAACTGTTTGCGTACCTCCCTCATCAAGTGACTGTTCAGATTTGCAGCATTGTCTGTAATGATAGTTTTATGGAATACCAAAACGACAAATAATGTTGGAATGCACAAAATCCACCACTGCTTTCTTAGTGACGGCTATGAAAGTGACCGCTTCGACCATCTTTGTGAAATAATCAATGGCAACCAGGATGAATATGTGCCCATTTGAAGCTTTCATCTCGATTGGCCCAATAACATCCATGCCCCAAGAAACGAATGGCCAAAGTGCTGACATAGGATGTAACTCTGAAGGCGGTGCATGAATCAGGTCACCGTGTATCTGGCATTGATGGCACTTCCGAACGAAACTGAAACAATCATTTTCCATGGTCATCCAGTAATAACCTGCCCTGAGAATTTTCTTTGCAAGGACATACCATTCATGTGAGGCCCACATACTCCAGAATGCACTTCGTTCATGATCTTTTCAACTTCTGCCGTCTATGCACCTCAAAAGATTCAGATCTGGAGTTCTTTTGTACAAGACCTCTCCGCTCAAAAAGAAACTATTGGCAAGCCTTCTGATAGTTCTCTTTTGATCTCCACTAGCCTGCTCGGGATATTCCTTTATTTTCAAAAACCATTTGATATCATGATACCATGGTTGAACCATCTGGTTCTATTTCAATTGCATTACAATAACCATGCCTTTCTCGAATTTGGATTTCCAGCAGGTCAATATGGACATTTCCCACGTACAACAGCATTGAGGCCAAGGTAGCTAGTGCATCAACTAACTCATTGTGGAATCGAGGAATATACCTGAATTCGAAGAACTTGAACCATTTTCTAAGGTCTTCCACATGTTTCTTGTACGGGATGAGTTTGATATCTCGAGTTTCCCACTCACCCTGGACTTGCTGGATAATCAAGTTAGAATCCCCTGTGATTAACAATTCTTCTACATCCAGATCAATTGACATATTCATGCCCATAATGTAGGCTTCATACTCAGCGGTGTTGTTTGTACAGAAGAACCGAAGGGGGGATGTGTTCAGATAGTGCTGAATGGGAAGCACACCTGGCACCTTCCCAGTATGATGCGGATTCAGGATTTTTCTGATTAAGGCGCACAGGTTGCAACAGACCCAGCTGGATCAACTTCTTGATAAGGCTAGGGTAGGATTCACCAATAGAGGTGAAATTGTTTCTTCTAGGTGGCTCACGAGGGCGTGGATTATGTTGGTGGTTGTATTATGGTGGACGGGGGGTTATATGGATCTTGGTAAGGATGGTTATTTCTGGGAGGTGGAGCTCGAACTTGGTTGTACTGCTGTTGTGGTCGTGTATAAGGTTGGACATTCATCACCGTATAATAAGATGGTGCCACGGCATAGGATGCATCTTGGTGGGGATAGTAGTGTTGCGGGGTTCTGGGTGTCATGTAAGAGTGATCACGTGATCGGCAGGGCCCTCTTGAACCTAAATTCATCATGGCTCCTTCCTCCCTTTTCTTGGCCAAACCTCTCGAGCCGTTCTGGATGGCTTGGGAGGTAGCTCTCAAAGAAGATTGGCTTAATATCCGGCCAGTTTTCAAACCATTTTATACCATTTCTCCGATTTTTATTGCCTTTGTGAACGGTTTGCCCATGACAAACATCATATTATGAAAATAGTCGGCCTCTTGGGCCTACAAGAAGATCGTAACCATTTCGGTCTCGTCCATGGGCGGCTTTACTCTGGCATCATGCTCGCACCATTTAATAGCATATTCACGGAAGCTCTCCGCAGTTCTCTTCTTCAAGTTAGGCAGGGAGTTCCTGTCTGGAGATATATCAACATTGTACTGAAACTGTCTGGCGATATCGCGGGCCAAATCATCCCATATATTCCAGTGGGAGATTTCCTGGTCCATGTACCATTTTGAAGTGATTCCAGTCAGGCTTTCCCCGAAATAAGCCATTAATAACTCTTATTTTCCATCAACACCCATCAACTGGTTACAGTATCATTTCAGATGAGCGATTGGGTCTCCGTGCCCGTCATACTTTTCAAATTTTGGTGTTTTGAAGTCAACTGGCAGGTGAACATGTGGAAACATGCACAAATTGGAGTACGAGACACTCTTCTGGCCATTCAGGCACTGCATGTTTTTTAGGCTTTGATCTAGGCTTCTCATCTTCTAAGACATTTCTTCCTGCTCGGGATTTCTCCTTGTTCTTTCTTGTTCCATTGGGGACTCATATTGCAAATGCTGAGGGTATGAGTCTGGAGTAACATGAGTTGTATCTGGCTAAAATTGTGGGCCCCGAAAAGTGAATGTTGAAGGCTCAAAGCATGGCCTAAGTGCGGTCGATTCAATGTTGGGGATACCCCTGTAAACGGTGCTAGGGGCAGACCTCAGAAGTGTACCGATAAAGTTGGCTGACATAGTGGGGTACACGAGCGGGACAAATGGATTGGTCACGGGGATGGGGATGTTGGTGGTTCCACCCATCCTGGGGATCAGTTCGGGAAATCCAGGGATTGAACTTGGTGGCTCCCTACCATTGGACCAGGCGTCTCACATCTCTAACATGCAAACACGCAGCATTCGATTCTCTTCAGCAGTTTTTGATTCAGGCTGGGTCATAACCAATGTGGCATTATCCTCAGGATCGATGACGTGGAGACTGCTTTCTAAGACATTTGGACACTTCCTTTTGATCTTGTAAAGTAAGGGTGGGAAGACAGGATACCGTCAAAACCAACCACCTAAACAGGACTTGTCTATATAGCACGCACAACAACCTTGTCATTTTTCAGGCATTTAATAGATAGGGAATCACACATTGGGGATGCACTGCACCTGAATAGTTAAATGTTTCTAAATGTCTTTGTAACGGCTGTGTGTTTCATCTCGGATTTTGCTATCTCTTTTTCAAAATTCAACCTTTGATTTCTTTTCCTTCTCTTTTCTACTGTTTTTCGCTCTTTTATTTCTCACTCTTTTCTTCCCTTTTATTTTTTCCACTCTTTTCTTTCTTTTTCACTCACTTTCTTTTCTCTTTTTTTAACTAAATTTTATGGCTATGATCGATTCCTACGGGGATTGCCTACGTATCATGACGTTGCATGAATCAGATCATTATGTAGTTCAGGAAATAAATGCGATATAAAAGAAAAGAAAATTTTTGGATTTTTCAATATTTCATTAATAAAGATATCTTTTGGGGGGGTTTTCTATTACAAGGACTCGGAAGTGCTGATGACTAAAAAAAGGAATCATGCAAAATCGAAATAAAACAACAAAACAGACTTGACAAAAGACGAACAGACTCGAGAAAAAGTAAAATATAGACTCAAAAACCGACAAATCAAGAATACATAAGAGCCTCCAATGCTACTCCGAGGGCCTGCGGGACATCAGCCGATCTCGGCGCGGGACTACGTGCACTCTTCCTAAAGGTGGTTTAGGTCAGACATCACATGGCATACAAAGGTCATCACGGAAGCAAAAAAACATAGATCTGGTCATATCTTCGCACTCATGACACCCTTTTCTTGAAGCAAGCGTCCAATCTGCTGTGTCCGAGCTTCTAGCACATGTGTGGCTGTGTTGTCTTGGTCTTGCAATTTCTGCACACTCTCTTCTAATTGATAGATCAAGGCATAGAAGTGTTCCCTTTCTGTTTTGAAGTCCTTGGTTTGCTGAACCATTTCATTTTCGAGGCTAATCATCTTTCCCTTTAAGATTGTGACCTCTCTGTCATACTTTTGCTTTAACAGGTGAGCAAACCTTGTTCGTTCTTCTGCACTCTTTGCCAACTTTGCTTGAGATTTTGCCCATTCTTCCTCACCCTTTGTCAAATCAGCCCCATAGTCATGCACTTTCCACCTCAAGTTGGTTATAATTCTTTCATCTCTCTCACTTCTTACCGGCGTCTCGGTGGCTATTTTCATTTTCTGGATTGAGCTCGGAAGACTTCATTTTCCTGAGCCAACCTCTTCTTTTCTCCTTCATCCTCAGCAGCCTGCAAACTACTATCAAATTTGATGGTTCTGATTTGATCTTCTAGTTTGCTTATGGTGGTCTGGTATTCCTTTTCTTTAGCTAACCAAACCCATTGTTCTTGCGCTCCGTCTGTGAATTGTTGGACATAGGGCCTTTTGGCAGGTTGTTCTGGCTCTTGATAGACCTGAGCTCTCTTACCATACCTTGCCGTGTAATTCGACTCGGCTTTGCCAGAAGACAAATCCCGCACCCAAGTATGTGGCTCCAAAAAACCTATATTGGTGCCAAACCTTGCGAACCCTTTCTTCTGGGAACACAACCTTTGGGCCTAGCTCAATGACCCATGCACTCAAATTTTTGCCGTGATGGATTGTTTGATATCTTCCCAATTGGAGGAGGATCCGATGCGGAGCATATGGCTGAACGCTTCGAAGACCTATCAATAAGAGAAAGCACACTTTGGCAGACATGTAGATAACTACATTAACCGGGAGCCAACTGAAAGTCCATTCAATTTGCCTTGTGGTTAAAGAACCCAGATATGTGAACCGTGTTTCAGTATCCTCCGGTAATTCATAGTCGTTTACCCTGCTTTCGTAATGTTCAATGCAATTGAGTCCATTCAATCCGTGATTCATGTGCTTCGCGAGACGACAAAGATGTTCTACCACCACATTTGCAAAAGCAGGCTACAACCTTCGAAGACTTTGCACCAACTCGACAGACGGTTAAGGCTCGATAGATTTCTGCGAGGATCATCGGTATAAGGGTACAGTTGGCCTTCTTGACCATAAAGTTAGTCATTCCTGCAAGTCCCAGTTCTATGTGCCCATCACTCATTGGGTATATCAGTGTGCCCAAGAATGCAACCACGAAGGATAAACCCCTACGGGCTTCCCACTTGTCTTTCTTACCCTCATAACTTAAACCAGTGTCTGGAGCATCACGGGGGTCTCCATACCGGCTATATAGGAAGTGGAGTGTGCAGAATGCCAAATTTTCATCTTTAGCCTGTCGGTTAATGCTCAAAAGGTTCAAAACTTATGGGGGTTACAATTCTCAGTGCTACTGGATATTGGCGGCTGAGATTACCGTCAAAACCAGCGTAACCTGCCATTTACTCCAAGTAGGGGTCAATTCAAAGTCTGAGAAGTGGAAGACATTGTGTGTGGGGTCCCAATGGTATCAAAGCTTCAATTATATCAACCCTGAGCTTAATCTTCAGAAGTGAGCCCACCTAGAGCTTTGGTCACAGAACGCTTGTTGTCCTCCCCCCAAGTCGTCCCACCATATGTGGAGCCTTAGTGGAATCTTATCTACAACTCGAAAAGGTACATTCTCAACGATGCTCATTCTGCATATTTTAAATTAGGGTGACTAGTTAAAACATGTGAATTTTGCTTAATTATTGACCAAAAAAGATTATTTTTGTAAAATATAACTTAAAACAAATTAAGGCCACCTTTGCAAATACGGCTCTTTAGCACTTCAGCAGGGAAGATTTTAGGATTGTGCTTGCTAAGTGGCCAAAATTAGAAAAAGTGCCATAGCTGGCTATTCTTGCAAAAAGTCCTTCCGGCGTCCCCTCGGGACATTTCTGGCTATTTGGACAAAAACGGCATCACCTAAATTTATTTATGACAAAAGGGAAACATTTTTCATATTTTTCATTATTTTTGCAAAAGCGGGCTGGACTCGATGAGGGTTGCCTACGTATCTCACATCCGGTGATAATCAAACTCACGTAGTTCGGTAAGTTTTGATGCACAGGAAAATATGACTTATTTTGAAATGACTTCTCTCTTTTTTTTTCGAAATTTCGGCAGAGTTTCGGGGTATTTTGAGTATTGGGATTTTCAGAACCGTGTGTTTTTCTCTCCTACCTCAATCTTGGTTTTTCTTGATTTTTCTTTCCCTATTCTAGAAGTCGGTCAACATGCAAGCCGAAATAAATAAATGCACAAGTAGCGCGTAAAATGCATCAGGATGGTCTTTTAATTTTTGGGTATACCTGTCCTAGACGAACCTAACCCCTGTGTTGAGTCCCCAAAATCAAATGCACGTGATGCAAACAAACATTTCGACTAGGAATCCGGTATGAGGCTATGTTATTCTAAGTTTAAATCCTGGGTGTATTATTCTAGACCTGGCTTACCCGAGCGAACAACTCGAGCCGGAGGGGGGGAGACGAGGGGGTTGTGTATCGGGAATACATAAGCTTCACCGGCTTTGCAACTTGTCCGAACCTCGTTCTAAAGTAAGGATATGACTCTAACATAAAAGAAGTCACGCGAAGCGCACGCTTCCCATAAGATTTAGAAGACTCAGAGAGAAGAAGAGTTTCATAGCAGTTTATATACAGTTCACATAATATCATAGTGGTAAAAAACGGCATTTAGAACATTAGGCTCAAACATGTAAAAAATCAAATAAGAAATAAAAGTCAAGTATAACAGTTATTCTAAGCTCGAATTTTGAACCCTGAACCAAAGATTCTGGGTTCGATCCCCAGCAGAGTCGCTAGAGCTGTTACACCTCCTTTTCCCGAGGGGATAAAGAGTTTTCCAATTAAAGTAACGTTAATCGAAATGGGATTATTTATTTATTCTGAGTCGCCACTTGGAATAATTTATGGTGTCCAAAGTCACCTGTTTATTTTAAATCCCAAATCGAGGAAATTTGGCTCTATTTTTGGTCCGCGAACATAGAAGACCGGGTAAGGAATTCTGTTAAATTGGGAGAAGGTGTTAGTCATTCCCGGGTTCCGTGGTTTTACTATGATCGCTCAACTGTAATAATTGGCTTAATTATCCGATTTAATACATATTTGAAACCTCTTATTTTTTTTACTTTTGAACCGCTTTAGTATTTATGGAATTTGTTTGAACAAGTCGCGATGTCGCGCACTCATTTATTTTTGTACACATTGTGAATCGTGCCACGTGAAACGCACCCGCAATTTACGATATGTTAATTTTATAATTATTTGAAGTTATGGTCGAGTCACATGAAACGCATACTCGAATTGAAAAGCAAGCTACGATGTTCATAAGTTGTTTATTTTCTAAACTAATTTAAGATTCAACTGTATGGGTCATGATTTATGAGATACTGATGAGGAAGTGAAAATAATTTTAATAGCTAATTTCAAACTAACCAGTGGCTTTCCAAATAGAGATAAAATCGAAATGATCTAAACAACGTCTAGCAGTCCTTAGTCATCAGGCTTACATAGCTGGGTATGTTCAAAGCCCATGTGGCCAGGAGATTTTCAATTCAGAGGCTCCATCAGCCTTTGTGATTGGGCCTGACCCAATGACCTCATATTAACAGTGGCGATTCCCCGACAAATTAATTCACAAAAGGAGTTTGTAAAACTAGCACATCTATAGACAAGATTACATATATAGCCATAAAAGAATAATAGTTTAATACATATTGTAATCTAGAAAGTATTATAGAATAATAGTTTTAATTATATTCCGTCTTTCCGTCCAAGTCACAACAATTATTGGTATCATATTCCAAGAATAATCTATCTATTATTAAAAAGAAAGAAGTCAGTCATGAGATATTGCGAAGTTTCACATGAAGAAAATGTCATGTGGCAATTTTAGGACAAATTAGTTAAAGTTAGGTAAAATTAGTTTATTTTTTAAATTTGAATTTCAAAATACTGAAATATCTATCTTAATTTAAAAATAATGAAATAACAAAAATAAGTTACCAACAACGTCCAATAAAATATCTCTACAGCCTCAATATCTCTGACAACCCCTTTATTTGCTTTACCATGGGACGCCTTTCTGTCAAAAATATTGAACCCTCATTAAATCTTCAATTTATATATAATAAAACCTTTGAATTTAATATATGTGAATGACCAAAATTGGGTAATCGTGCAGCATAATCCAAGGCACGTTTTGGAACTGTTTTTGTGGAAGTTATTAGATTCAGTTTATTAACAAAAACTTCAGCCCATCAATCTGTATCTTTCATCTTCAAATAAACCGGAACCTTTCTCTCATATTCTATATACATGCTTATCAATTGAGGAGTATGATATGTGGAACTCAACCCGGCCAATGAATATTAAGCATATGAGTTCTCCTTTCCTCAATTCGCGTATAAAAAATACTGAGTTGGGTTTTCACGATTAGGTTAGGGTTTGGCTTTAATGTATGTGCATGGTTTTATCATTGGGTTCCGACAATTGAAAGGAGAAAACTGAATCTGCCATTGTAGTTGATTTCCCACAATCCAATTCAGGCAGGATAGTTTCCATGGCAGAACAAGCATTCAAAAGGTAGGATTTGAGATCAATAGATATATTGTTCTTTGTTTGTTTATTCTGAAAATTTTATGCGTCTCTTTTAAATACGTTATTGAATTGGAGAATTGATGCAGTGGCACTACATTGGTACCATTACTGTATTGTATATCTATAGCATTATTGTCCTTGCGGGGAAAATGCCAGTATAATTTGCTACGAAGGAAGATGCTTTTCACAACAATTTTCTTGCGGGGAAAATTATTTTAGATTTTTTGGGTGTAAAAGTAAACCATACTTTTCCAGTATAAAAAAGTTGTCAATCACGTCAAATGTTGTATTGATAAAGAGTTGGGATAAACGTAAAAAAAAAAATATCAATTGTTTGGATTGAAGATTTCTGTTTGAGAATTGGCAATGGCTTTTATATCTTCAACTGGAAGTCATGCCTCTCTTTCTTCTTCTTCTTATGAAAAATAACCCAAAGGTACCAATTACCTTTTCTCTCAAAATATCAATTTTTGCACTTACATCTGTAACTTTTATAAAGATTAGAGAATTTTATCATTTGGGTTCGTCTTTATTTACCTTTTTAGTTTTGTTTTGGTTCTCAAAGTTTCAGTCTTTGCAATTAAAAGTGTAAATGTGATGAACATCAAGAATTGTTTTCATCTGAGGTTTTTTTTCCTCTTGGTTCTCATTTGCCAATTTTTTACATTGTCACTCAGCAAATGTATCGGCCTCAAACTTAATTGAAAGCGTTGAATTTTACTTTGATGTGTTGGGCTATGAAGTCATTAGTTCCATTAGCAGCAACTATCAGTAGGCTACTAGCCTTAGCAATATCTTGCCTTTTCAGTTTTTTACTAGCCACCCATTTTTCTAATACATGTAAATAGACTAATAGCTATTGGCTTTAGCGTCTCACTGTAATTAGATCTTCCTTAGAGTTTGTTTGTACGATTCGCGTTTAAAGGATTGTACTAAATGTTCACGTAAAATAGGGACTATTATAGCTTTCTTGGTCTGATAATTAAGATCTCTAATTTGGTTTTATAGTTCAATTGTGAATATTGGTTCCTGTTGAAAAGGTTGTTTATTGATCTACGCCAATTCCTGCCATAATGTTAGCAACAACTGCAATTTTTACTATGCAATGCACGCTCTGTGTGTCTAAGGAGTGAAAGAAAACCTACTTTGGTAGCTTTTACTGTTTTTGGAGTATACAAACAAGATAGAGTAACCAAGATGGCAAAAGCAGCAAATTTATGGCATGAAGAGAACAATCGTTGTTCATTCTGAAGGCTTACAATAAATGAGGCACTTGGTAAGATTCTCTTTTTTCCCTATTGTATTGTGTATATAAACTTGCATTTGGCTTTATCAATTATGCAATGTGAATTGACATGACCTGGAGCCGTCCTTATGTTACACCTGAAAATATTAAAAAGTTCTCTTATAACCCATGTAAGAATCTTTTTTCGCTTCTACTAGACAACGTATGGTGGCCCATTTGGACAAATTTAATTCAAATTATGTTCTACAATTGGTTTGTTGTTGTTGTTCTACAATTGAACTGAGATCAATACATATACTCTCTATTTCATTTATTCTGAAAATTTCATTTTCATCAATATTTGGAGATTGTGGTTGCTAAAGTTTGCTTCTTTTTCATTCATTACTTACATAGCAGAACAAATTTGAAAATATGAACATTCTCAAGCACATCTCAGTTGTTGTTGCCTTTTGACTCCAAACGAATAAAATAAGAAGAATAATTAGGTTTCTCATCATAGAATTCAATAACTAATTTGTGTATCATTGCAGTTGATTTTGGTATACCTCGCTGCACTATACAAACCTGCAAGGGAGAGCCATAGTACAATGTTTAGTTACTAAGGTGTATGCTTTTCAGTTGAAAGATAATAGGCCAATTGAAAATGTATTGGTAAGTCATAATATTTTCTTGGATCTTTTTATGCTAAGTCATTATAATAGGATTGTGCCTATTTTTGTCATATGCTATACGTGGAACTTGCACAGTATCTTATGACGTAGCAATATTGGTTCAGAGTACCCTTAACAGTCGCAACAATGATTGAGTGCCTTGAATCGCATGATTAGCACTTAGCAAATCATCTTTTTTAAATCAAAGTTATATCTACTATTTAAATAATTTTAACCCTTTAACCGGGTATTTTAAGTTACCATATATCAGACTCGCTATGAAAAATTACCTGTTATTGTAAATTGTAAATCAAATTAAACTGATTTCCTCTATACACTGTCAATGTGTAGAGCTTGAACTCTTACTTATCACATTAAGCCTCTGCATAATGCTTATTTAGATACTGAATGTTGCAGCGGCACTATTAGTCAGCGAGCGGGTTGTTAACTTAGCTGAATGAGTAGCAATGGCATGTACCACACATTATTCAGGAAAAGCTCTCAACGCTCTTAATCATTGGATTGATGTCTCCGTTGTAAGTCATAATCAAGTACTCCTATTTTTTAGTTCAATTAAAACAAGAATTTGTTTGACATCTTAAATTTTACTGTGTGATAGTTTTATAACTGATTATTCTGATACTTGCTGAAATACAGAGTGCAAAAGAATCAGTAAAGATGCCCCGCTAGAGTATTTAAGGATAAGATTATTGAGCTACTCTCAAAATTACTCCTCTGGCAATTTGCTGGATCATTTGCAAGCACAAAAGTGAGGTAGTGTATGGTGACTCCAAGAAGTTTTCTCTGTTCAAAATTGAGAAAGATATTAGTTGGTTGATCAATACCACCTTGGCTACTACTCCCTAGCTGCAATATCAATATGCATTGGACTCGATTTTGTGAATATGTTGAAATGATAAGGCAAAATATCATTACCAATTATATTACTTGGGATAGACCTGCTTCATAGAGATGAAAACTTGATAGCAATGAAAGTTTTATAAAGAGAATAGTAAGAGCAGCATAGGTGAAATTCTGCGTTAATGATAATGGGGCTATCATCTTCGCTTACACTTGCCCTGCTAATGGTAATGGAATCATGGCTGCAAAATTGAAGGCTTTACAATGGGGTGTCAACTGGTGCTTCGACAATAGTTTCATAAATTTCAAAGGGGAAATTGTCTCTCCTACAATTAAAAACATGGTAGTGGGTGTTTCTCCTATCAATTACAAGATACTCAAGATGATTGGCTACTCAATTCTATGGAAGGATCTCATGTCTCTGTTGTGTAATCAAAGAGCTAACCAAATATTTTGCGTACTTGACTAAGTTTTTGCAGTTATTTGATTTTCTGTTTTTTTTTCTTTCCGTATTTTGGTTTTTCGTTTTTTAAATTGTCATTGAGAATTACTATTACCCAAATATGGTGCCCGTTATGCATATGTAAACAAATTAGTTTTCGCAAACAAATAAACATTACTTCTTTGTTCAAGATATTGTGATGTCTTCCAATGGTGGTACACTTGACGGGGTTGAGCATATTTATCTTTTTTCGAGTTATGATACAACAAAATTGCATCTTTTTGGGGGACAGAAATTGTTCCGATTATTAAGTTACATAAAATTTATTAATAATTCAAACTTGAATCATATGAGATCAAAGATTTTTAGTGTGTCTATACAACACTAAAGTATGTTATATGAGTAATTACTAGAGTCTTGAAAGATAATCGTATCTTATTGCTTGAGATAGAAAGAAATATAATGTATGTCTTTCAACTTTGCAGACCACCAAAAGGGAGCAAAATCTTTTTTAGTTGTGGTAAAATAGACAAAGAGAGGAAGAAAATATGCAATTTAGGGATTGGCATAATAGAGGTTTATTTGAAAGATGTATAATAGACCTAGACTACAGAATAAAGAAAGAAAGAATCGTCTATTAATTTTCCTTAAATATATTTGTAATTTTATTAATGTATAATTGATTTTTCATACATGTATATCTATTCGGTTTCATCTTAGAATCAGTGCTGAATTATTTTCTGCCGTTTATTTTCTAAATATTATCCGCACATCACGAGGGTATCTATACTAGTTAACTGAAAAATCTGAAGATGGAGATGACTGGTTGAGCCGTTTGTTTCCCCCCTTCTGTTAACCATATCCAGAAACCCTTACCTAGTTCCTAACGCACTCTTATCTCAGTCATACTCAACTACGAAAAGCAGCCGGCGTCCAGCGACCGGAGTCCGGCGATATCCAACCTCTGTCACCCTCGGCAGCGGCACTTTGTAGACCTATCTCTATAACTCCGTTAACTGTAAAGGTCTTCTTCACCTCTTTATATTGACTAATATAGATTCGATTTATTTCAAGCATACGTTGACTTTGATTCTTTTGTGATTTCTGTTTTTCACAAATTAGTAGGACATAGGATTCCTATTTATGTGAGCTCAATTACAAATACTACCACTAATAACGATAATTAAGTATTTATTTGTATAATTGTATTAAACAAACATGGAAGCATCTTTCTTTGGACTGCGATTGTCAATTTTATGGGATTGATTTAATTAATAATCACATTCTCTTAGTATTAAATCCTATAGCATTATTACTACAATTTAGAATTCAATGTTTTATTTACTTGTGAAGTTTACTCTGACTTTATTTGTTGCTACTGCTGTAGAAAGAGCATTCTCATCAAGGGAGCACATAAAAAATGAACTGCGAAATAATATTAGTGATGCATTTTTAAATGATTGTTTATTTTGATACATTGATATGGAAGTAATTGCAAATCCAAGCAATCATACTGTTTTTTACCATTTTTAGAAAATGAAAGCTTGTCGAGCTCAAGTATGAATAGATGATGTACTTTTGTTATATTTGTACTAAACTTAATGATATTCAATAGTTTGAATTTTGCACCTTTCTCATAAGTTATCATAATCTTTAACTTTTTAAAGAGTTGCACTCCAAACTATTTAGCTTGTAATTGGCAGATGTAGATCTAGGATGTTAACTTGATAGGTTCAACATTTAAGGTTGTTCGCATTCAACTCATTCAAAATTATGACTTTGGATATAATATTTGTTTAAATTTTGGTGGGTTTTCACATAAGTATCCATACTCCGCGTCGACGGCAAAGCACCGGATGCGCCCCTGGTAATTGGCATGTCTAAGTAAACACAGTGGTACCCCGCCACTTTTAAATCTTGGGTCCGCCTCTTCAGACACTTCAACATAGTCTTAGAGTAGACAAAGGTCTTGAGTTCAAATCTCGCCATCACCCATATATCATGGGAGAAAATATTTTAGATTTCTAGCAAAATTTTCTTCATTGTTCAACACCTAAATTTTGTGATGTCCCAGTTTTGGGCTTTTCCATTGTTAGAAGAGACTATTCCTACATAAATAGTTGCACCCAATGGTTGGTTATAGAAATTGTTAACTAAAAATCATCTAATAACATTGGCATCATGTTGTTACTTATGATATTTCAAGGCTTCGCAGTGTTCCTCTCAGCAGTGGCGGGGCCAGAATTTTCGTTTAGGGGTGTCAAAATATATATAAAAATAAACATACTAGGAAATTAAGGGGAGCCAATACATAGTAAATATACATATACACAATGTATTTTTTCCGCAAAGGGATGCCATTTGACACCCCTTCCTATAAGGTGGCTCCGGCACTACCTCTCAGGTGGCTTCAGCAGAAGCATTAGGACATGAGTTTTCGACTGATCAAAGGAATCTTCTTTGCAGGTAAAGGGACCTCTGCAAACTAGGTTGGATAACAAATGAACTGCCGGAGGTTTCTCAATCTGAGAACATGACATCCTTTGGTGCTCTCGATAATCTAGCTTGTGATGGTTATAACTGGAGAAAATATGGCCAGAAGAAGGGTAAGGCCAGTGAATGCCCTCGGAGCTACTATAAGTGCACACATCTCAAATGTCTAGCGAAGAAGAAGGTTGAGCGATCCGTTGATGGTCACATAACTGATATCACATATAATGGCTGGCACAACCATGAACTTCCTCAACCAAGCAAAAAAAGAAAGGATGGTTCTGCTTTGGATGGTACAGACTGCTCGGAAGTTCGGCCTGACATTCGCACGCATGATAGGACAGTAGTGAATAGCTCAGATGTGTTTTCCCCTTCTTGTCCTGACCAGGTTTCAACCCAATTGGCATCTCTACTTCTTGTGAAAAGAAAACGTGATGAAACCAAAAACTATTTGATAGAAGTAGATGAGGGACATGATGAACCAGATGCGAAGAGAAAGTGAGTCCTCCTTTCATGAGCAACTAATGCCCTATCCTTCTGTTATAAAACAAGAAGAGAAACTGTAGAGCAACAAAAGTAGGTACCTAATTCAGTTACTGTGACTCAGGAAGAAAGCAGTTAAAAAACTAGCTTCATCACATGGCACAGTAGCTGGATCCAAGATTGTTCTGCCGATGAGAAGTGAAGTTGATGTTGTAAAAGACGGGTACAATTGGCGAAAATATGGGCAGAAGGTGGTAAAGGGAAATCAGAACCTAAGGTACTTATATATCTTCAACTGCAAGATTGTCTTCAATTTAATGTTAGTTGCTGTTCTTTATGGAATTTGTTTTGCGTAATGCTTTATTATACTACTGAACTTGTGTGTGCTTGCATCATGTATTTTGGTAAATGTCCAGGAAATGATGCTAGTTTATCTCCTTATCATTTTCAGATATGCCAAAACCCATAGTTTATAATTTGTCTATCTGGATTTTACAAACTATATTTCTGAAATAGATACAGTATGAAGTCTGACAGAAGATAAAACTTCCACCTTGTAGTTAAGAACGTCACGTGCAATCAATCAGGCCATGCTTTCTGGCTCTGATGTATAATATTACTGAATAGCGCTTCGAATTTTTACATTGCGTCATGAATATTTTCAGCATAACGCTAATAATATGAACACATTGGATCTGCAGGGGCAAGTTGTAGGACAATCCTTTTTCAAATAATACTAAAGGGAAGTTGTAAATATAGTTCTCTTTGAAGTTGTGGATCATCAATTTTTTTTGAATTCATGGATTTGATGCTTGTTTTTAATGACGTCTGGGCTAACACAGTCCTAGTATCCTAAAGGTTAGGTTTGCTTCCTGATCACCAAACTAGATTTCTTGATTCTTGAGCTCATGTTTATGACATGGATGATAACTCACAGGAAAAGGGCGGGGGGAGTGGGGACTGTCCCTTCTAAGCTAATTCTTTGCTTTTGCTTGTTTCTCTTTCCTTTTTTCATGTGTCCTAGTTGCTATTACAAACTCTTATCCAGATAAATCTGGTCGGCATCAAGAAATAGAAAATGTAAGTGCGGTTCAGTTGGAAATAATAAGAAAGTGGATCCTGGTTGTAAGAAGCCCATCTGATTTGCGCGCTCATGATGTTATTTTAATTTTGAACTTGAGGAATTTGAGTAATATTTCAATATTGGCTTTTGTGATTATTAACTTGGCCTGTCGGAGTTTGTTGTTGAAACATATTGGTGAATGAAAGATAATCTGCTATGTCTGGTTACAGGATTATGCCATGCACTATAGGATAGGGCAGTGGGAAATTTACCATAATAGTTCCTTTTCCTTGTTCTGGGGAATATGTTTGTTTTATTTATTCTGTGAAAACACCATCACATGTAAATTTAATGGTGTAGAGTCGCGATTTAGCGCTCTTGAACACCAGAGGAAAAATTAACACTGACAAGTTTCTGTACGAAACAGGAAGTACTGGATGTATGAATTTGTATGCGAAAGCATGTGGCAGAATTTAGAAATCCATATATATGGATCCGATAGGAACAAACAAGTGTTATAAGATCTTTTGGAGATTAGAATTAGGTGCTACCGTACAATATCTCGTTTAAGTACCTGCTAGTTCTTTGTCCTCTCATCATATGATTTCACTTGTTACTGTTGAACATTTTGAAAACATGCGTCTTTCCCCTGAACTGTTCGCTTATTTGACTTATCCCCTTATGCTTCCAAACATGATATACAGGGATTATTATCGGTGCACATATCCTAAATGCAAAGTACGCAAACAAGTCTTGAGGGCTTCAACTGATCCAAAAGCAATAACAACCTACAAAGGCGAGCATAATCATGATACTCCCGCTTATAAAACCCACCAAGCGTTGAGAAAGTAAGGAATGGTTATTTTGGAGGCCTTGAGACAACAATGAAATACCCGTGTGTCTGTGTGAAAGGATTGCAGCGTAAGTAGCATTAACCAAAAGTAATAAAGGATGTGGTCTGAGCTTCTAACTTTAGTAAGAAAAGCTGTATATTATATTGTTGAAGTCAAAAAGGGTACTATAGTTTGTCCTTGATATTGAAAGCTTCTTGAGCAACTTTTGATACCATTTAAATAAGAACTTATATTTCGTTTGCATCTCTTTATTGATAGCTGATTCTATTTTTTGCTTTTCAGTTTATTTCCAGCTGTATTCCGACTAATGATGAGAATGTCATGGAACCAAGTAGCCACCTGGTCTTTACAATTTACACAAACCCCAGTGAATGCAAAACATGTTTTTTCATATACACGTTAATTTGTGACTCAACTCCAGTTAATTAATACATATTCTCACCTTAAAATTATCACTTAACAATGGTGGATTAATATGATTTGTGTAACTGTAATAAGCCAAATATCAACCAAACCAACTGGCTATATTGATTCACTAAATTGAATTACAATCAACTGGAGTTTGCAATGAAACAGTAAAAAGAATAGCTGCAGGATAACAGAAGGGATGAGAAGCTAGAAATACATCATGGAAGAAGAAGAAGATGAGAAGCTTAGACATAAAGAGATGAGAAGTACAGAGCTTTTCACGCAACATTTGCCTAATCCTCCAAACCCAAATGATGACCCCTTTTACTCACTTCGTCACGTGCTGAAGGAAAAATATTTTTATTATTAATCTCTGAAAGCTCTCTACAATTTTTGCAAATCTTCACGCATAAAATAAGCTATCAATATCTCTATTTATAATAGTATGAAACTTATTTCAACTAGAAACAAGAAAGTTTATTTCTATATTTATTCTAACTGCAAATCATATTTAGACATGAATTAAATAAACAAATTCTAAACTTTGAATTAGCTTCCAATATTCTCCCGTAATTCAAAGTTGTATACGTCTGACTTTTCGTAGTGCAGTTATGTTGGAGCACTTATCTCCACCTTTTACTTTTGATGAAGCATGTCTTCATCCCTCGATTTTGTTGAAGCACCTGTCTCCAACTCACATTGATGCACTTTGTCACCAACACTCAATTTTGTTAAAGCACCTGTCTCCAACTCACGTTGATGCACTTTGTCACCAACCGTTGATGCATTTTGTCACCAACACCCAATTTTGTTGAAGCACCTATCTTCAACACACGTTGATGCATTTTGCCACCAGCCCTCAATTTTGTTGAAGCACTTGTCTCCAACTAACGTTGATGCACTTTGTCATTAACACCCAATTTTATTAAAGCACTTGTCTCCAACTCATGTTGATGCACTTTGTCACCAACCGTTAATGCACTTTGTCACCTAACACTCAATTTTGTTGAAGCACCTGTCTTCAACACCCGTTGATGCACTTTGTCACCAACATCCAACTACTGATGTACCTGTCACCAGCTCTCAAATTATTATTTTTTAGCCGCTACTCTCCAATTTTGTAGAGAAGAGTTTCTTCCTCTTGTCCATATTTGACAGTGTCTCTTTGAACTTGATTTTTTTTCCTCAATCCTTCTCAGCATGATATTTCTCACGCATATATTATTCGCCCGATGTTTGCCAACATATTGAATGGTCAGACGGGCAGCACACATTGGCTAGCGCCGCCCGCCAGCAGCGGAGGCTAATTGATTCTCTCCCAAGATCGTAGAAGCTCTGATACCAATTTTAAGGAAAATATTTTATTTATAAATTTATGAATGAGCTCTACAAGTCTTTATTTCCTCTACTGATATCCACACATAAAATAAGCTATCAATATCTCTATTTAAATAGTATGAAACCTATTTCAACTAGAAACAGGAAAGTTTATTCCTATACTTATTTTAACTACAAATCATATTTAGACATGAATTAAATAAACAAATCCTAAATAACTTTGATTTCTTACTACAACTTTGAATTAGTTTCCAACACGTGCTTCCTTAACCCGGATCCCAGACAAATCTCTTGTTGGGCTTTCTGATTCTTGGGCCTCTTCACAATTTAGCCCCTGGCCCAACAACCTCTGTCCAAATAACTGTCCCATACATACTATTTGAGTTATCCTGGTTCACAATAGTAACCATCAGGTGCGAGTAAGCTTTTACAAGTTGCGGCGACTTTTACTTTCCCAGCGCTCTATTGTACAAATAGGATGTAGGGGGTGATATATCCTGTGTCCTTAAACGTGTGAAACTTACTCCTATGTGAGGCCTAAAATCATGGTCGAACCTCTAAGACAAATTTTCCCTTGATAGATAGCACATATGAGAAAAGAACAAACAAATTGAAAAAGGAGGGTTTATTCATTCAGTCTATATAACGAAGTAATATCCTTGATATATGCAATATTGTTAGTGTATCTCATTAGCTAAATCCATACATCTGTGTCATGGTGCATATTATATTGTAATTCTCCCGATATTGGTATATAGCTCCTTTTTATGAGTAAGGTTTTGACATCCTCCCCTTTAACCCTATGCGGTGCCAAATGAACGAGGATGCTTGGGACTAAACACATTTCCTTTACTTAATAGGACTTAGTAACGATGTTGGCATATGGTTGTTGAACATACTTATTCACTCCATTGCTCGATTTTCTTTGTGGAGTGTATACCAACCAGGTTTTTGATGTGTGAATGTAGTTAATCATTGGGAAATAATTGCTTGGAATAGTGTTATATCGGTGTCGATACCCTTGTAACATGGTGGTATATCACATCATTTTCAAAAGAGTATAAGTTTTATGTATTTAAAGTGCAAGAATTCTTGGACTTTTTTTTATCAAAAAAAAAAAAGAATTCTTCTAGGTTAAATTAAACAATAGCAATATGTAACTTCTTAGTGACAAACTAATATGATAATCTAGAAAAAAAAGGTATTGTCGGTGTATAGGACATAAATCCTTTCCAAACTATCCTGAGTCGGAGAGAAATACAGTAAGAGTGGCATGCCTTTCTGTCTTTCGTCTAAGTCTGAACAATTATTTTGTACAAATGATTACTCAATAATCTGAAGATAGAGATGAGTGGTTGAGCAGTTAGTTGGCTTTGTTCGTTGACGCTCTTACTTGAACCAGCAGCTCACCAGCATACGACCCCATCTCCCTCCTAAAGAAAGAAAAAAAAGAAAACCAACTCCTAACGGCTACATTTCACCTACGCGCCAATTTGCCTCTCTCTGCGATCAATGTAAATAAATCTGAGTTTCGTAAAATGGCGTATATGAATTGGTCGCAACAGAAAACACAAAGACAAAACTGAAAAACAAAAAGAAAAAGCAGATGATGATTCTTATTTGGACCCACAAACACAACCCACACAAATGTTGTACTAATGTTTTCTCTTTCTCTGTTGTTCCTCTGCTTTCGCACCAACTCTAATTTCTTGGCTTTCCAAAAATAATCCCTTTTTTTCTCCTCTCCGCGTATCTCGGAAAACAAAAATTCCCCATTTGATGAATAGAATTTCCTCCTCCGCAAATCTTTGAACTCTTTTTTTTCCAAATGAACAATCTTTTTACGCAGACCCAATGAGCTAATGTAGAGACCCTTTTTTTTTTATTACTCCCTTTGACCCATTTTCTCTATCCGGGTTATGGGTCATGGGTTGCGTCAGCTCCAAGCAAGCCACGTCCCATTCCCCGGCCCACAATTCGTCGTCGGTGACTGTTGCAGACAATGGCGATCATTTATTGCATATAAAGGCAGCTGGGTTTGCCCCATTGGAGAAGATCAAAGAGGAGCCTGATAAAGAAGGGGAGGATAATTCTGTCCACCGCAGCCGATTCTCTGGGAATTTGAGGAGAGCCTCCTCCTCCAGAAAAGGGGCTAATTCTGAAAAAAGGGCTACTTTTAGCATTAAATTTGGGAGGTTAAATGAAGGTGAACATTTGGCTGCCGGTTGGCCAGCTTGGCTTACTGCCGTTGCTGGTGAATCCATTGAGGGATGGATGCCTCTTCGATCGAACATGTTCCAGAAATTAGAAAAGGTAAATCAATTATAGCTTCAACGGAAAGCGCGATCGGCAATGTCATAAAAACAAAAAAACAAAATTTTCGGTATTATATGTTGGGCATTTTTTACATTCCTTAAATGCTACTACATTATCATTTACCAAGAATGACTTTCTAATTTTTTAATATCCAGGTAATCCCCACCCCTCAATTTTTTATGTTGCTGTTGTTTTGAATGAGTTTAAATGGAGCTTGTTTTGTGATTGAGGGTAGTTGTTGTTTGTTGTTATTTATGATCCTTATTCTTCTTGTCGTCTCTTTTGATATGTGGTCAAGTTCCCAGCTTTTTCAAGGTTTTGATAGTTAAAAAAACTAGCACAAATCCTAGTTGAACTTGCAAATTTTAGCTTCATTGGATTTATTAAGAAGTGCAAATAGTTTTTGATAATTTTTCATCATACGCATTTGTATTCATGTTTGTGTATGCAGCATAAAGAGTTATCCTTTCAGTATCTTCAAGCAACTCTGGCATATGCCAATTATAGATTAGGTATTAGTTCAAGTCATTGTCTCTTACTTTACTGCAATCAATCATGTAAGGAAGCTAATGGATTCAGCTCTAAGAAATAATGATGAGCTCTTAGGCATCACTAATGAAGTTAGACTGCTAGATAGCCATGTTGCTGTAAAAGGAATAGAACCCCCTGGAAGATACTATCCAGAAATTACTGATTCTTGTACTTATTGATAAGAACCTGAGGTAATAGTAGCCCTATTCTTTTAATAAATTGTAATGAACGACTCACATTTATTTCAAGACTAAAAATTTCTCAGCTTCATCGTACTTTGACTATGTTTACGCTGGTCTCATCCTATCATTATCCTCCTCCTTTATTTGGGTTTAAGATTTGGTGTGTTTTCAAACTCACATAGGCAGGTTATCTATTATTGGGAAAAGGAGCAGTTGGATACAGAGGATTCTTATGGTCAATGTTAACTAATTCGGGAAGGCATAGTAGATTAATTGAAACTTCGCGACTGTTCCATCGAGGTGACTTTGGAAGAATAATTTTCTGAGAGAAATGCTGTGCCACCTCATGCTTTATCATTAGTTCATACTCAATCTTCAGCCTTTAAATTTGATTATATGTTACCTCTGGAGAAAGAAAAGCTTATAGTCAGAGTTGTTAGATCTGAAAGAAAACCGGAGAGAGATAGATTATACTCTGAGTTGGGATTTAGGTGATATGGCTTATATTGAGGGATTTAACTGCCTATTTAGGCCTTGACTGTCTAGTTTGAGATTAGCTTTGTCACTGGCATTAGGACTGGTAATTTGTAATTGTATATCATCACCCTACTAATGTAAATTATTTTCTTCTTACGGAGATTTTTTCTGCTTTCAACATCTATAGATTGGACAAGGTACATATAGCAGTGTTTACCGAGCACGTGATATCGAAAGTGGTAAAATGGTCGCCCTAAAGAAGGTGCGATTTGACAATTTCCAACCGGATAGTGTCAGATTTATGGCACGAGAAATTGCAATTCTCCGCAAACTTGACCATCCAAACATCATGAAGCTGGAGGGGATAATCACTTCTCGGTTATCATGTAGCATCTACCTTGTATTTGAGTATATGGAACATGACCTCTCTGGATTATTATCATGTCCTGACATCAAATTTACTGATTCACAGGTTTGTTCATCTTTGATGATGTCTCTCTAGCATTAATTCGGTGTTAAGATCACTGTTTGTGTCTATATCTTGTCTTGCAAAAAGGAAAAAAGAAAAAACAGAATTGTAAGAAGATTCTGTTTGTTTATCTCTGAATTTATATTTTGCATGGAAGTAGATCAAATGCTACATGCAGCAGCTACTGAGCGGACTAGAGCATTGCCATTCACGAGGAATAATGCATCGGGATATTAAAGTTTCCAACATTTTGGTAAACAATGAAGGAATTCTGAAAATAGCAGATTTTGGTCTTGCAAATTTCCTTAATTCAAGGCACAAGCAACCACTGACCAGTCGTGTGGTTACATTATGGTATCGACCTCCTGAACTTCTCTTGGGATCAACAAATTATGGGGTCACTGTGGATTTGTGGAGTGTTGGTTGTGTTTTTGCAGAACTCTTTTTTGGAAGGCCTCTCCTGAAAGGGAGGACCGAGGTCAGTAGGTTTAAAAGATCTTCTTGAATTTGATAATATTTCTTGCACAACTCTGTGAACAGGTTGCAAAATGGGACATGATTGACAAGTAGTTTTATATTAATATGACTGAAGTCTCCCAAAATGATACGAAGTGATTAAATAGTTTTCCTATATCGAATGCCTTGTAATATCACTGTTTCTGGTCAATTGTGAAAAGTTTCCGTTTTTGTTTATCCCTCAGGTAGAGCAACTGCACAAAATTTTCAAACTCTGTGGTACCCCACCTGATGATTACTGGAAAAAGTCCAAACTTCCACTTGCAACTATGTTTAAGCCCAAGCAACCATATGACAGTACCCTCCGAGATAGATGTAAAGAATTACCAAAAACTGCTGTGAACCTTATTGAAACACTTCTTTCAATAGATCCTTATAAACGTGGAACTGCTTCATCTGCTCTCAATTCTGAGGTAAGGTTTAACAAAGACAGCAGTATATGAGTTTTTATCTCACTGGAAAATTTACTTTTTGACTGAGTCACCTTATTCTTTTTATTTTTCTTTTAGTATTTTGTTCCTCTTTGGTATTAATGAAGTTTTTCTTTGAGTATTTTCAGTCTAGTTCTTACGCATAACAATTTTTAACCTGGTTCTTTAATTGCTAACTTCCTGGTTCAACATTTGTGTTGCACCTTTCTTTAGTATTTCAATACAAAGCCTTATGCTTGTGACCCGTCAAGCCTGCCTAAGTACCCACCGAACAAGGAAATTGATGCAAAGATCCGAGAAGAAGCACGAAGGTGAATTCCTTATTCTTCTTCTTCTTCTTCATAGAAAGGATTTTACTGCATGTGGTTCCATAAAATCATTGCAAGATGGGACAGAAAGACAATAAAGCCCAAACAAGAGTATCTGCATTTGCTTGCACTAGTCGATAAAAGAAAAGAAAAAGAAAGAGCATGTTGTTTGTCTGTCATTCACTGCTTTGAGCATTAGTTCAATGCTGTATTTCAAAGTTATATTGACAACCTAACCAATCATCTCATTAACGGGATTTGAGTGAGTTGGCTAGATCTAACGAATAAATTTGTACATCTCATCCATCTCCTATTTTTGTAACAGTTCACCTTTCATGACTTTGCATTTCTCTTACCATCTTTAAAAGCTTAATTTGAAGGAGTGTTTCATCTTCAGAAAGAGAGCCAGTTCCACTGCACAAGCATCTGAAACTTCAAGAAATTCAAGAAAATCCCGGAAAGCTCTCCAAGAACCAAGCAGTTTCTGCAAAGTGGTTCCTTCAGAGGTTTCTGTCTTATCTCACAGACACTCATTCACATTTCCTCTTTGATGGTATATTGAGAAAGTCTTCTTTGTACTTTTGAAGGAAGTTGAGGCCAATGTTCATGGTCCTTGTAGAAACCACGGTGGTAGTGTCCATATTTCTAAAGGAAGACGAGCTACTGTCTCACGGATATCAATGAAACCATTGTATGACACAGTGTCAGAAGCTTCTCAAATGACTGATGAATCTCAAGGGGACAGCACCATTCTTTCTGTCCCTGTGCAAATGCCAGAATCGAGTGGTTTTGCATGGGCCAAAAAAGGAAAGCTGGATTCTGCAACGACAAGGCTATATCCACCTGCCAATTCAACAAGTCAAAAGTTAAGTGTCGTAGATCCTTCTGGTGTACTGCACGCTGAGGATACCTGGGACTCAAACATGCAGGATAATTATGAGCTTTTAAGTAGGGCCCACACTTTCAAACATTCTACCCATAGGCAACATGGTCATCATGAACGATCAGATTCGTTTGACTCGTCTGATCAGGAACCGTCAGTGGTTAGTATCCTTCCTCTAACTTAGCTACTTCAAGTAAGGGGTGCTGACTAAAACTTTTTGTGTTTGCTTCTTAATGCCCATAGGAGGGGTTCTCTTCTATTTTTCCGCAACTTTTAGTATTTTCATTTTTCAACATCCACATAAAAATATGACATAGTGAAAATATCTGTTCGTCAACTTTTGTTTACATCTTGGTGTTAATGGTCGGTGATCTCTCTGAAATGGACCAGGATTACAATGGCCAACAAGGAAGGGTTGCGTACTCGGGGCCCTTGTTATGTCAGTCCCAGAAGTTTGATACCAAGCAGGATAGCCAATCTCGAAAAGCTGGTCATAGGTCCCGGTTTTATAGAGGTAAATTAAATCCTGCTTATGGCAAATTCTCTTTATAAATGTTGAGAAACTACTTTCCTTTGCATCAACAAGATATATTTCAGTCACCTACTATAATAGAACATTGCTTTCTGCACAACTTGCCTCTCTACCTTCAACGAGGGGTAAGTGAAGGATTGCGTATAGATGTTCATAACACGCTGTGGAAGACAATAACAATCCTAGGCAGAACTTTTCGTGCTTAAAATTTATTTACATGTCAAAAATCGGATCTAAGACGTACCTGGTGAAGAGAGTTTCATTTCAAAATTTTCTTCGATAGTGCGAAGACTCTATGCGTATCCACACCGAGACCGACCCTTGCTATAACTCTTTGATCAATGAAACCCGCGAACAAATTGAACGAAATATTGTGTTGAAGTCTTTCTCAAAAACTTCAACTTAAAATCGAAAGAACAAGAAACTAAGTTTTCTTGTCAAGAATATTTCTTGGTTTTGCGGCTTCTTAAAATAACTCACTTAACCACGTTAGTTGGATGAAGTATATATATACGGTCACCAATCCTTTCCAATTCCATAGTTGGCCTTTTCCATAATTCTTCTTATAATTGGAAAATCAAATTCCATTCCTAATGGGAATTGCCTGATCATCAGGTCCCTTTTGTGGACATTATATGTGAGTCCAATTCTAAATTGGATTCACTAATTAGTCTCCATTAATCTTTATATATTTCTTATATATATAAATATTAATTGTTATATATATACTTATATATATATATATATATATATATATATATATATATATTTCAACCAAGAGATATAATTTAATTTTCTATTCCAAATAGAAAATTTCAATTTGTTCACAATATTAATTGTATCCTCTGTGCTAGCAAAGAATATAATAATATTTCAATTGGACTAGTAACTAAATTTATTTGACTAATTAGATTCTTTAATTTAATTATCAAAAAAAAAATAATTAATTCTTTAGCAAAGAGCAGAACACTCGTTAGTGTGCGACCCTATAGGTTCAACACTAAACCGGTAGTAAATTGATCACATTAATATACTAATCAAGGGTGGCGTCTAGCAACACTCCTTAACGACCGGATAATATGAAATATACATTTTACTCTCAAGAACCGGTAGAAGAATAAAGTAGCATTTCCTTTTGTCCNAAATCCTAATAGGCGACCAACTATGTGTTCATGTCAAATATAATCGACCATTGAATGACCTAAGAAACTCTTTTCTTCTTTCATTCAATTGCCCTGGCCAAGGTCTTAATTTGGTCGCTTATAATTCATGACAACATGGAGCTTAAGCTCATTACCAAGAGTTGACAGATTCTATCTTTAATCAATCACTAATTCTACATGTATTTAATCATACCCAATATCCTTTCAACTATCGCCCTAGGGTCATAGGTGTCTAGTATCAAAGCACAATAAATAAATTGTCAATTACTATGACGATCTCAGGTCAAAGGAAACTCTTACATCACATTCTTCAAGAGAATATCCTATTGACAGTTTATGGTAATTCTAACCATTATCAAAGCACAATAAATAACTTGTCAATTACTATGACGATCTCAGGTCAAAGGAAACTCTTACATCACATTCTTCAAGAGAATATCCTATTGACAGTTTATGGTAATTCTAACCATTAGGAATTATCCAATGAGTCGGTTCAATGATCATATCTCTATATGCATCATCTATCTATGTGATTTAGTTAATGAGATCAATTAATCTTTATCCCAAAAGACAATCACATAAATATTGATCTAACCAGATTACTAATGTCCAAATTAATAATCCTACGATCAAGAACAAATTTAGATTAAATTATAAGAAACTTCACTCTCATTATATGATCTCCATCACAATGTCAAGTCTCAAAATTTAATCAACGGCCTTATCAAATTAATCAAGCAACTAATAATAATAACTATGATAAAAGAATATCAAATGCCATATATATTTTATATCAAATAATGTTCACGAAAATATGTTCAAATCAGATATTGGATCTAGGGCATATCTATTATATCCCTAACAGTATGGTCTGCGTACACACTACCCTCCACATACCCCACTTGTGGGATTATACTGGGTTTGTTGTTGTTGTTGTTGTTGTTGTCGTTGTTGTTTTCTATAGAACTTATACCGGGTTTGTTTTTTGCTGCTGCAGATTTGTAAATGGAATGATCCGGCATGGCTTAACTAGTGAATTTTGAGGGTAGACTGACTTTTTAGCTCTCTCTTATCAGTACCTCCTTGGATTATCTGTTTCGTACTCACAAGTCGATAGACAGTTGAGAAATACTATCTCCGGGTCCCCATTTTTATATATACCGTCTCCTGAAATACCTGCTTACTGTCTACACACCATTTTGGTGCAACATTTTTGAGGTTTCTTGTTTCTGCACTATGATACAGGCAGTTATTTTTCTCACAAAATCTTCAGGGAATCCGTCGAAAAAATCATGCATAAGAAAATATTAATGCAAGTTCACATCATAGAGATCAGATGGAATAGCCAGAATATTGATGCCCCGAGTGGTTTGCGAATTTGGAGATTTCATTAACAGGTAGGAGAACATTAACATGCTCCCCTATTAATATCCAACCTGATTTTATAATTCTCCTTGTTTTTCTTTTAACTTTTCCTTTTAGATTTTTTTCTTTTCTTTTTTTTTTGTAATTTTTATTTTACACGTTTAGCTCATTTGTTATCAGCTTTTGTTCTTTAATTTATTTTCTTATCTTGTGTATAGATGCCTTGGGCTTAGAGGAAATGTTATATAATGTGTTTATATTTTCTATTATCTCTGCACATATCCATACTCCAAAGAAGAAAATGAAAAAATAGTGTAACAAAAAAGGATGTTCATAAACCTCTTACACATTCTGAGTTTGAAATTGATTACACGCATTATACGTGGATATATTATCTATTATTTGATCTGTAGTACTCTAAACAACCAATACTTGCAAATTCATATTTGGATTTTGGGGAAGTTCTAGTTCATGCTAACGATCTACTGCATTTTATTTATTTATTTATTTATTTGTTTGTTTGTTTAATTCCCATGATTTTTCGTCTTACTTGATAAATAGGGTAGGACATAGGATAGAAAATCGAAAAATAAAAAGCATTGGAGGATCTTGTATAGTCCAGTGCGCAAAATCTTTTATTTTTAATCGAACTCATGTCAATCAACTTCAATTTTAAATAGTACTAGATGATGTTTGCCCGTGCTATGTACGGACCCAACACTTGGAATTACATATAAATCCTACATATTTTAAATAACTATAATTTCACAAACACAGAAACAAACATCGAAGACTGCCTATTATTCAGAATATAATTTAGAATTTGTTCGAAAAAATAGAATTTTGCTCCTTTGAAATTACATCCATAAAGATAATCATATAAAATGACTGTCCATCATGACTGAGTAATAACAATAGCTCTTGCTAGTAAGTAGCTACTCTAACAGCATGACTGAGTAACCATATATAAGACCAGACAAATAGGTAACTCAACCCCATCATACATCTTTGTCCACATTTTATGCTTTTTGGTGCTTGATCTTAATAAGTGTATTTACTTTCTTGAAAAAGTTGAGTAGTGTGAGAATATCATAACTTCAGGAAATCTAAAAGCACCAGAAGTCTCCGTAGAAATTGCATGGGACGCCCTATTTGGTCGCCCCCATTTAACCTATACCCATATTTTTAAAATTATCTAACCTATAACCTAATTTTTACAACTCCATGCGCCTCCTTCATGATACCTGTGCAAAACTTCAGCTTATTTAATGCTGAAGTTTTTACAAATGAACTAAATAACTTCAGCATCTTCTGCTGAAATTTTTGAAAAAGCTTTATGACAAAACTAATTAATCCAGGACAAAACTTCAGCATATTGGGTGCTGAAGTTTTTACAACTATACTAAATAACTTGGTCAGCTCTGAGATCGTTTCCAGCAATTTACCTTCTCCAATTCCCATCTGAGGTTAAAAATCTGAAATCTTCCATGGTCTAATTAAGTTGTCTTTAAATAGTTGGTAGCGGAGCTCCACTTGTTCTGCTTGGTTACATTGGCGGCGGTTTCGTAAGGAATGAAGCACAATGATAAAGAAGCAGTAGCAAAACTACCTAATTCAACCTACCATCAAGCCAAATAATTATGTAATTAAGTTGTCATTTGGACTAAGAGATTGTGAATTTTGTTACATGTGGTAGGTGGGGAAGAGAAGTTTGGAAGAAAGAAAAGGGGACGAGATGAACAAGAGCGGAGGGGTCATCTCTCATTGGAAAAGAAGATTGGAGGCGATTGTAACTCACACATATGAACTACCGAACTCGGGTGTTCACAAGATACATTTGATAACCACTTAAAGTGTCAAAATGATAAATGGTCAGTTGGGTGTCTGTCTGGTCGTCGAACACAACTTAAATGGGCAGTTTATATTTTGCCAATTCAAAACAAAACAAAAATTATTAGTGGAACCCACACAAGAGTCTACGCAAATTATGTTACTCCCTCTATCACTTGGAATGAAGAGAATGATTCATTCACCCCATGCGAAGTAAAGAGTTGTAAATATAGTTCAAAGAACCATTTTCTCCAAACATAACAATGCACAATTTTATTTGGCGCATATAGAGGAAGAACTTTAAAATTGACAAAAGAAATTAAAATCAATATTTTCTTGGTACTAATCACTGAAATAAATTGGAGAGGATGTCAATACAAAGTTAATAATATTCAGACTGTTAATCTATTTTTTAGTAACTGTTAGAACTCGTTAGAATTGGAAACATCAAATGAATCGAAGCAATAGAACTATTACATTTGAAAGGGTTTGAATTTTCAGTCAAATAGAGCTCTATGATCTAATAGTATATGCAATGCATCACATTATTAGCAGAAGTAAATTGTTCCATATCCAGAATTACTCATTTTCAATGAATGAAGGTTAGCCGATTCCCTATCTTAGTAGCACGAAAAATTCTTATCTTCAACTAAGATTGTTCGTTATTAATCACATGATCTTACTAAAAAGAAATGGAGAAGAAACTCACTATATATTTATGGAGCATGTTTTCCTATCAAGGGAGAATTCATATTATTCGACAAATAACGTTGTGTTAAGTTTAACATATTTATAGAAATTAGTTAACTAATTGCACTCCTTTAAAAGTTAAATTCACAATTAAAAAAATACTATGCACTCTTACTTCTAAAAGTGGGTACTTCTAATGCATTTAGAGAAATATTAAGAAAGCAGTATGAGGATCGTCATCTTCACTATAAAGATGATTGGCCAAATTTCAGTAAAGAAATTCTTTTTATCAGAATTCAGTAAACATAAAATCCGGAATTTTAATAAGCTTCTGGATATTTTTTTATCACTAAGTTTCATCGAGAATAAACAAAAAAAGAGAGCAGTGCACAGACATTCCCTAAATAAACAGACAACGAAATTTATAAAGGCAAAGAAAAAAATTAATTTGCATGAATATAATATTCCTCTGTGAATATTCAACCGTGTAATTTTATTCCTAAAAATTCTTCTAAAATATAAAATCTTTAATGTTTTAACTTTATCGAATTAGTGGACCATGGCAAATATATGATTATATCGAGAAAATTAAAGTAAAACAACCCCAAATATCCCCATAAAGCACTCACAACAAAGATAACCAGATGCATGTACACTAAAAATTAAGAATACTTTAATAAGATTATTACATCTATACATATCATAAAGCTTGTACCCAGAGATTCAACCTTTAAAGAGCAGCAAATACATAGAAAAAGATCACTATTTTTATCAGCGAGAACTCCAAGTTCTACCCTAAACTCTTCAAACTCACGTCTAACTCTCTAACTACAAAAGTCAAATAAGATCGGAAAATATAATAAGGGAAAAGAAGTAAGAATTGAAAAAATAAAAAAGGAGCAAACCTGAAAGTAGCAATACCCAAAGAAAATGGAGAGAATTGGAAAAGTAATTATTTGAGAAGTCTGGGGAGAACTTGAACAAGTATAATGAAAAAAAAAAAGGTAAAACAATCAATCTTTTTACAAACTGAAAAAATATTTGGGAAAAATATAAAGAAAAGTATACCTCAAATTGGAACAGGAGATGGAATTGGGAAGTGAAAGAGATATCTTCTAGAATTGTATAGTGTTAGCCCTGAAAATAGCCACCTCAACAAAGCACTTTTATGGTTGAACTAAATGACAACTATACAGTCGACTACGACAGCAATTAGATTATGAAATATTTAATATTAAATAGTATCAAGTTTGATTATATAAAGTCGTTATGTCACATAATATTCATGTATTCACGTTTTCAACTTTTTATAACTTAGAGCCTGTTTGGATTGACTTAAAAAAAGTAGCTTTTAAGTGTTGAAGTTGGTTTTATAAATAAGCAGTTACATGTTTGAATAAAAGTGCCGGATAAAGCTATTGAAGTTTTTGGTAAACAAGTGTTAGTAAGTACTTTTTCTATTAAAATTACTGAAATATCCTTACAGCTGTTAAACCTATAAAGAAGCTTATTACTATAATATTTTATTCTAAAGAATATAAATACATAATAATTAATATTTTAATTCACTTTCAATTTAAAAAAAAACAAAAGTAGCATGAAATGAAAAGGAAATAGTTGGGTACTACTTCAAGTAATCTCAGCACAAAGAGCAGAACGGATAAAGAAAATTAGTAAAAAAACAAAAAATGGGAAGCAAACGAATCGGTTACCATATGGAGAAGAATGGGAAAGAAAAAAGAGTAAAATAAGAAAGCAGATGCTGCAATTTCGGGAGGAAGAAGAAAGCAGAGGCTGCAATTTCAAGTTTTCAACTGAGGAGTAATTTGGAGATTAAAAAAATTATAAGGAATAAGAATATAATATTAGAACTTGTTGGTTTTGACTTTTTTAAGGCGATTTTAACTTTTTTAAAGCCTTTTTTTAGTTGCCAAACACTCTCAAAAGTTAAAAAAACTTTAAAAGCTGGTTTTAAGTCCATCCAAACAGGCTCTTAGTCATAATTATTATAAAATATACTACTTCTTCCGTTTAATTTTACTTGTCCAGAATACTAAAAATACTTTTGCATTTTTACTCGTCCGCTAAACTAAATCAAGTGAAAGACAGCTTTTTGTTTTTTTTTTTTGTTTTTTTTTCTGTTTTACTCTTATCATAATTACTCATTTTTAAATGTATTTTCCAAGAAATTTTGAAAGGCTATCATAATTAGGGATTGTATGATAAAATACATGTTATGTTTATTATTATTTTTTAAAGGATGTGAAAAGTTCAAAGTGGACAATAAAAATGTAGGGAGGTAGTATATCAAGTTTAAAAAAATTGATAACTTTATGACAGACCGATTAATATTTTGACATAATAGTGTCCGTCATCAGTTGGGCTTGTAAAACTAGAAAAACTTAAGTTTATTTTACTCAATAGATCACATACTTTTAGTTTGTCAAAAATGACTTTTTGATTTATCATTTCACATAATATAGTACCATTTGTATCATTATATATACTAATTGCTTCGCCTCACGTTTTCTCTTATCAAAAGTCAGAATCTCAACAGGTAATCATAAGCACACAATTGTTTTTTTTTTTTTTTAAAGATAATAGGCAATAACTCATTACATTGGCAATGTTATGTTAAAAGTTTTTCAATATTCTGAATTTTGGTTTTCTCATCCCTATTTGTATGCTAGAGTTATTTAGAGAACGCAACATATGAGGGCACAAGTCGAATAACAATGATTTAACGTAGTATAAATAAATAAATAAATAAATAGAGTAAAAGAGTAGACTCTGTTTTGAGGCGTATCTAATTCAATTAAACAAAGATCTAATGAATGGTCAAGTCTCTTGGTAAGCACACAAACAACAGACTTGGATTTTAAAACATTCAATTGTCTTCTCAAATATGTACACTATGTGGTAGTGGTTTATATTATTAAATTACGTTAAGGCAAATGTAAAGAACTGTTTATGGATGATCAGTTTAAAAAATCTGGTATCTTACAAAGTTACATTATCAACAAGATCTTTCAGAATACAATTCTTATACAATATTCTTTCTTGTCTTAGTATAGAAACTCCGAATTGCTTGATCATCAAGGGACCATTTGAAAACTCCCCCATACAACATGCAGGTATCCATATATAACGCGATAACACTCCTCATAATTGATCTTCCTCAATGCTCATAAGTGTTGGAATTTGTCCATGATCAACAAAATCAATCTTGTTTAACCTCACACAAGCTAGCACTTTCTCTGGCAGTTCCTCTGGTTTTTGTGCCTGTGAGATTTAGAGAATACGCGATGAGACCACATCATTTAATTATAAGGCAAAAACATCATCTCATTTTCTATTTTTAAAGAGCAAGAAACTAGAAGGTTTTACGTTAAATACAATGATAATGTCAAGATTTTTTACTTGATCAGAGTATGCTCAGCATGTTAGCGGAGGCAGAGCCAGAATTTGAACTTTATGGTTCTGGATTCTAGGACATTTACCTCAAGTGTTAGTAACTGGATACGAGGTTTACAATTAATGTTTTATCATATAGATTCACTTCTAGTTACCTTATATGTGACCTGATTGTGTAGACATCGTTTACATTGCCATCAAATGGAATTTAAACTCAATTTAAAGTAGAATAGCAAGAAACCTGAATTGTTAGACCAAGATCCAGTATTCCATGCTGTAAACGATCTCTGAAAGCATCGAGTCCCCTTCTTGCTATGTAGCTGAAGCGATGAATGTCCAGATCAATCTCAAAGTAATTCGGGCCCTGCAATTAACACAGAACAGATAAATAGAATTCATTAATTCTGCTGTTCAAGAACAGCTAGCTGGACATTGCTAAACTGACTTATAAACTAAAGCGATAGACTACGCAAATCACAGAATATCCACCTGATAAAAGCTGTGTTGAGGGCGGGAAAGCACAGGCTTCTCGTTGTAACTATTCAAGAGCTTCCTTTCAGTTGAACTGGAAACAATCTCTTCTGGATTAACCACCCCAACCATTATTTTCAACCTCTCTCTGAAAGGAACTATTGAATCTTTTGCAAATCCTTTAACCTTCTCAGTATCATCATCAATGAATCTCTGTCACACAAGCCAGTAGAAAGGAAAATTAAATCAGGAAGCAAGTTGCAGTGGTTTCTCTCCCTGTCGCCCAGTTCCACTAGAAAATAAACGGCTTAGAGGGTCACCACATTTTCAGGAAAAGAATAACCCATGCAGGGGCCGAGCTAGCCCTTCGGATATGGGTTCGGCTGAACCCAGTAACTTTTGTCCAAACCCTGTATTTGTCTAAAAAAAATTATTGAATTATGCACAAATTATTAATTTAGAACCCACTAACTAAAAGAATTAGAATACTGAACCTATAAGTTTCCAATCCTCACTCCCCCATGTCAATTAAATTTTGCTTTAAGGAAATTCAAGAACTAATATTTTGTTATGGTGGAGCTTTTGCTTGAAAAAGTTGACATAACCAACCTTAATGCTGTCCTGAAACTGGGGAGAGATGTCTTTCTCTAATGTTTCAGAAAGTTTAAAATATAATACAAGGCTCAGGCCTTCACCGTCAGCATCACCAATGAACATTGGAGCAGGATAAGTAGGTAACTGTACAGAAGAGCAACTTTATTTCATTAGCATAGCATATCAATAGATCTTTTCT
>MDKI01196287.1:0-36897 GCA_005239505.1 Nicotiana paniculata | reverse complement strand
TAAAATAACTTGCATAATGAAACTATAAAGTAATGAAGAAAATCTGTACAAATTGATGTCTTGACGTCAGTCTCTTCGAATCCCCTCTAAGTTGTGTTTTTGGGGTCTATTTATATGTTTAGGACAAACCCTAAACGTGTAGGAGACTTCTATTCCTACCGAGAAACACTTAAACTCGTCAAAACTCAGAATTGACCGGAACCAGGGACCCGGGCGTTTGGGCTCAAACGCCCCCTAAGGCCAGGGCAGGCCTGGCGTTTGGGCTCTAAGGCCCCCTAACGCCAGGGGCTGCCTGGCTTTAGGGGCCAAACGCCTGGATAAGGCCAGGGTGTTCCCTCTTCGCCTCTTAAGCGTATTTTCGATGTATTTGCATCCATTTAGCTCGGTTTCCATCTCCAATTGAGGTCGTATTTTGATATATTTGATATGGGTAGACTCGTGGGGGAATAAGGATTCTAGTTTTGTGATTTTTATCTAATTCTGAGACGTGAGCCCGAGGGTCGGGTTTGGCCAATTTCGAGATTTGTGCTTAATTTTGATAATTTTCGAATGGGTTTCGTCTCCCTAGCATTTATTGATGATATTAAACTGGTTTTGGCTAGATTTGGAGCAATCAGAGGCCGAGTCTAGAGGCAAAGGCATTGTGGGCTAGGATTTTTTCCGGTTTGAGGTAAGTAACGTTTCCAAACTTGGTTATGAGGATTTGAAACCCCGAACTATATGCTATATGATGATAATTAAGGTGACGCACATGCCAAGTGACGGGCGTGCGGGCGTGCACCGAGTGATTTATGGTCTGGCTCATCCCATGGCACCGTCTAGTAGCTATTACGGATTGATATTTGCACTTCTATTGAAGTGGTTAATGTGAACATTCTAGAAATCATGCTAAGGCTTCACGCGAAAATGCTGAGACCCGAGTGGTCCTATATTGGTGTCTCTTTATATGTTTTTATTGACTTTATGTACTCAGTCATTCATAGCATGTCATATCATGTATCAGTCTCGGTAATTGTTATCTTGTACATTATCATTGATTCGGGCTAGTTCATGCATCTGTGATCCCATGTGAGCGACTGGAGAGTAATGACTGAGTGAGGCCGAGAGCCTGTTATTGAGAGATAGTTATGAGATCGGACTGCACACCGCAACAATATTCTGATTATGCCTTTGTTGGCTTGTTATAACGTTTGGGCTAATAGGAGGCTCTCCGGAGTCTTTACACCCCTAGTGAGCGCATTGATATTTGAGGGATGGATCTTTCCTGGACATGGATCTTGTCCGAAGTAGATGATATTTGAGGGATGGATCTTCCCTGGACATGGATCTCTTCTGAAGTTGATGATATGTGAGGAATGGATCGTCCCTAGACATGGATCTTGTCTGTGTGTTGTATTCCGGAGATGGATCTTCTCCGGGGAGCTGGATTGGCCTTTTCCCTCAGTACTGAGTGACTACGGTCACCGGTGCTTATGCATATTCCAGCATAGATTTTCCCTAGGCCTGAGAGCCAATTACAGTACTGAGTGGACAGTTGGGTGAGAGCTGTGAGCACTACATGCATTTCTACACTGTTCATACATTGGCATGTAGAGTATACTGATACATACATGGGACACTGGACATATCTGGCACCTTCTGTTTTCATCCTCTGATAAATTGTGAGCATGTCTAATTTCTGTACACTGTCTTATTTAATTGCTGAGGTTTAGTCCGTCACTACCTCTCAATCCATAGTTTGGGTTCGTTACGTCTGAGTTGGCGTACTCACGTTACCCCTGCACCTTGTGTGCAGATCCAGGTACATCGGGACCCGGTAGTGGTTGCTGAGCGGATGTCGAGTTCCTTCAGAAGCATCGAGGTAGCAGATGGCGATCACAGCCTTGATTATCTCCTTCTCTATCTACCTGTCATATTTATTTATTTCAGACAACTTTATGTCGGCACTGTATTTTGATATTCGATGTAGTAGCTCATGACTTCGTGACAATAGATATGGGTTCGGATTTTCTCTTACTTATGTTTACAATGATGATTAAACTCTTAAATGCTTTATAAATATGAGACTCTTGCTGCAAATATAGTGGATTTTCTGAAAATAACTGTTAACAAATGAAATGTGTAGCTTGCCTGATTTCACGATAAGCGTCATCACGACTGGGTATTTTGGGGTCATGACAGTACTACTCTGAGTTTCGCCTATGAAGGGTGCTATGAGGTTCAGGAAGAAGGGAAAGTTGAGTCCTAGGTATATTGGGCCTTTTGAAATACCTGGATTGGAGAGGTTGCTTATGAACTTGCATTGCCGCCTAGTCTATCGGATGTTCATCTAGTGTTCCATATATTCATGCTCTGGAAGTATGTCGGATATCCGTCTCATGTTTTTTATTTCAGTACTGTTCAGTTGGATGGTGATTTGACTTATGATGTGGTGTCGGTGGCCAATTTGGACCCGCGGGTCCGAAAGTTGAGATCAAAGAGCATAGCTTCAGTGAAAGTGCAGTGGAGAGGCCAGCAGACCTTATATGGATCAGGGTTGCACGTCGCAACATGCCTTATAGACTTTATTGTTACGGAATCGGTCTGCACACCGCAACGGGCCTAAATGACTTATTATTGCGCTTGGGCTGAAGGAGCCCCTCTGGAGTCTGTACCCCCCACAATGAGCGCAGTTGATATTGTGTTGAGTACGAGAAGTTTTCATAATATTGCATCACATATGACATGTATATTGCATGTAGACATAGGGATGTCATATTCCTCGTATCATTCGGATTTAATCTATTTTTCTTCTATTGAGTTTAAATGTTGAACTTAAAAGCATGCCTACAATTCTTTACTATTATCTTCTATGATTGGACTATAATTATTGGGTTCGTCACTACTTTCAGCCCAAAGGTTAGTTTTGTTACTTATTGAGTATATTGGGTCGATTGTACTCATACTGCACTCTGTACTTTGTGTGCAGATCCAGGTACTTCCGGATACGACGGTTGCTAGATTTGGAGAATTATCTTTTGGAGACTATCGAGGTAGTTGGTTGCCGTCCGCATACTTTGACTCTCTTTCCCTTTTAGTTATTTGTACTGTTCTATATTTTCAGACAATATTTTTATCAGTCAGACTGTGTTGTCCTTTTGATGCTCATGTACTTACTGACACCAGATTTTTGGGAGTGTATTGTATAAAGATAATATTTTTTATAAAAAATTATAGGATTTTGCTCTTAAAGTTATTTATTGTGTTTTCAAACTTAAAGGAATTTGTGGTTTATTAAGATTGTCGGCTTGCCTAGTATTAAAATAGGGCTCATCACGACAAACGAGATTTTAGGTCGTCACATGTGCTCCCCCCTCCCCCCTCCCCGTCCTCTCTCTTTCCTTTTTCCCTCAATGTACTCGACACAATTAACCTTGCAAAATTGAAGCAAGATGAGGGAAGATTTCCTTGAGAAAAACTTAAATTCAGATTGATTCTGAATTAATTGATGTGTTTAAAATCTATACTATATTGGTAATGTACTCTTTTATAAAATAAACAGGTATAATTTGGCCTGTAGCAACGCGGGGTAACTATTCACAGCAACTATGATACCGTTGGTCCTCAATTAACTAATAATCTTGAATAGATTGCAAATTACTTAGCGAAAAAATCAGAAATAACATGATTTATTATTTCTAGTTAAAAATTAGCCATAATTTTAAAAGTAATTGAAATTTAGTTATTTTTTTATGTAAAAATAAAATATGAATAAAAGCATCTTTAAAAATCCGAAAAAATTTCAGCATAATAATAGTTCGACTTTTTTTTTTTTTTTTATATATGAGACTCCAACATAATATGCTGGAATGTCATAATGTGCTGGAGTTCCAACATAATATGTTGAACGTTATGCGCAGGAACTCCATAATCCAGTATATTATGCTTGAATTTTCCATATTTCAGCTATGATATTTTTGTCTAGATTTTATCTCCGCATAAAAGAGTGGTTATTTTTCAATGACTTTACAAACGTTAACTATTTTTCAATTACCAGTCCAAAAACTGGTTAAAGTTAATAATTACTTTAATGACATATGTATTCATTAAAATCTCTAAATTAACTTCTTTCACATTCTTGTATCAAGCAACAAAGCTCCCCTCTTTTTTTATCTTACCTACCAAAGTTTGTTTGAGCCAAAACGGTGGGTCATTGTGGGTCAACCGACATTCATAACTTAGCCTAATAGCTCAAGCTCCCCTCTTTTTTTATCTTACCTACCAAAGTTTGTTTGAGCCAAAACGGTGGGTCATTGTGGGTCAACCGACATTCATAACTTAGCCTAATAGCTCAAGCTCCCCTCTTTTTTTTATCTTGCATTTGAAAATAAAAAATAAAAATTAATGTATACTTTTACCTTTATATAATATCAATCTCCAAATTAGATTTTATATATTAAGTTTGAGTTGCATTTTAACCCGTTGAGTCACACTATTTGACCCATTTTGACCAACAGTTTAATGGTCATTCAGTTAAGGAAGTTTTACCTCCCATAGAAAAGGTATACACCCTATTTATAATAAATCAAAATTATTTTAAAATATTATTTTCTATAGTTACTTGTTATATTTTATAACAAAATACGTATTTATGGTGTATACTACCATTGAGGCATGAAATACACTATTTATGTTTTTCCTCTCTCTTAGACAACTGGACATACATATTTTTAAGGTGATTGTCGTTACTGTATTCGTGAATACATGGCGCAAATACATGTGAATATATGTGCATACAGCTGGAGTGCCCTTATTTTAACGCATTTTACTGTTGTATTCATGAATACAACATCGCGAATACATGTGAATACATGCATACAGCTAGACTACCCTGATTTTAGGCGCTTTTTGCTGCTATATTCATGAATACATGTCGCGAATACATGTGAATAAGGGTGTACAAATCGAACCGGAAAACCGCACCAAACTGAAAAACCAAACCAAACAGATAAAAAAACCCGACTAAGTTTGGTTTGACTTGGTTTGGTATTGAGTGGATCCGAACAAAACCGACATATAAATATATAATTTTTATATATATTTTTAAGACTTTATATTGAATTTTCTTTAAAAAAATATTAAACTATTTGAGATCCTCTCATGTGTTAAACTAGAAAGCGTACATTAACGAATATTTTAGACGATTAAGAAAATAACTATCATGTATTACTAAAAAAATTGTCCCATTAGAATATTTTAATAGATTATATGTTTGTCAATTTTTTCAATATTTACTAAACATATATTAACTTATCAAAACTTTATCTGTAACTTTAACAAAGTACAATTGCAACTTATTCATGTAACAAAAAAAAACCCGAAAACCCAACAAAATGAGCCAATCCAAACCGATATAATTGATTTGGTTTGGTTTTCATAAAAATCGAACCAACCCGGTCCATGTACACCCCTACATGTGAATACATGTTGCGTACAACTGGATTACCCTGATCTTTAGGCGCTTTTTGTTGTTGTATTTATGAATACAACAACACGAATACAGCAAGTACACTACCGTAACTACTAGAAATCAGGTGATTTCCGTCCGAATTTTCCGACCGAAATCGGTCGGAAGTTGTTAATTTCCGACCAAATTCCGACCGATTTTAATTGGACGGGAAAATGTTGGTCGGAAACGAGTACCGACCGCAATTGATCGAAAATTTCCGATCGCAGTCGGTCGGAAACTTCAATGTGTTGACTGCCTGTCAAACTTTAATTTTTGACCGAAATCGGTCGAAAAATGTTAATTTTTTTTTTGTTTTCAATTTCCGATCGAATTCGGTTGGAAAATATTAAATTTATATTTTTTTTAATTTTCAAATTCCGACCGAATTCGGTCAGAAATTTAAAAAATAATAACTTTGTTTAATTAAATAATTAGTTGTAAATTGTTAATTAATTTAAAATATTAATATAAATTCATAATTTCCGACTGAATTCGGTTGAAAATTTCAAAAAACTGGAGATTTCATTTGAAATTTTCGACCGAATTCGGTCGGAAATTTTGAATTTTTGGGGGAAAAAATTAGAATTCTTTTAAGCTACACTACCAGAAAATTGATCTACAATACAACAAATATTGGTGATCTATAATACAACAAGTATTGAATTATGGGGGCTTTTTGGTCAATTAGTGGCAGTTTACGACAAATATCTATTTTTTTTAGCAAACAGGAGGATATATATTAACAGCTAAGTAGCGAAAAATACAGGGTTTTCATAGTTTGTGTCACTTAGGACACTTTGGTTACCTACACTTGCTAGATTCTTGCAAGCTTCATAAGATAGAAATTTAATAAAAGCATATTGTTCTAGTAGATCTCCATCTACAATACATTTTACATCATCTGGTGGTACTACAAAAAAAAATTTCTTCTTCATTGGATCAAGAGATGCCTTCTTTTCCATTTGATGGGCTACTCTATTCCCTTGCCTGAACTCGTGTTGGACGGTTACCTCCTTCAGCTGGTGCATTGACAACCTGCATTTATTAATGATATTATCATAGAGTCTATTACCTTGCTGGATTGAAAGGATTACCTCTGTGGAGTCTGTTTCTATTTGAAAGGGAAACAGACCCAAAATATGAGCTGTTTTTAGTCCCACTAGAAGTGCTTTGATTTCAGCTTGTAATGATCCATAGGCATGGGTGATCTTAGCAAACCCTATTATCCATTGACCGTTTGCATTTCTGATAACACCTCCCAGACCACTTTTATGAGTATCTTTGTTATAGCTAGCATCAATGTTCAGTTTGAACCAACCATTAGGAGGTCTATGCCATTTAACATTGATAATGATTTTTGGAGTGGTGTGAGTATTATTTCCAGTAAGGAGCAAAAATTCTGTGGCCCTAGCAATACTTTGGTTTATATAGGGTTACCCATATTGTTTTGGGTGTTTTGATTTCTATTTAACCAAATGTGCCAGATAGCAAAAGGGAAAAAGAGATTCCAATCTAAAATCTTATTGTTAATAGGGTAGTCAAAATCTTTTAGTTGGATAAACCAGTGATCGCCCGGATCATTATACTTATTTTGCCACAAAATATTGTCCCAAAAAAACTTTGTGGCTTGGCAGTTAAAGAAGATGTGCAATATGGATTCTTGTTCATGGCATATAGTAGACCATTTAATAAGATGGATTTTTTTTTCTCTCATTGGTAGTACCCCAAATGAAATCCCTTTGGATTTTATCAATTTTGTGAAGAATCTAAGTAGGCAGAAGAGTATATTGCATATAATGGCTAGGTATTGAGTTCAAGCAAGATTGGGACAAATTAGTTCGTCCAGCTATATTAAGGAATTTCATTTTCCATGCCGCTAGTTTGGTTCTCATTTTGTCGATAATGAATTGGTAGTCCTTAGGTTTAGGATATTTGAGTAGAATAGGAAAGCCTAGGTATGTGCCAAAGGAATCACTTCTTTTGATGCCTAGTTTATTGGTAATCTCCTTAATAAGGTTTTGGGGACAATTGTTTGAAAAGACAATTTTTTATTTAGCATTGTTGATGCATTGACCTGATAAGTCGCAAAAAGTTTCTAAATCTTTCTGGATGGTGTGGCATGATTTCATATTGACTTTGGCCATTAAGGTGAGATCATCTGCAAAGAATAAGTGTGAGAACTTTGGACTTCTTTTTCCTACGGTTATCGGATCCCAATTCCTAATATCGACTTGATAGTTTATGTATCTTGAAAGTATTTCTAGACAGAGTATGAAGATATAAGGAGATAAAGGGTCCCTTTACCTGATTCCTCGACTAGGTTAAAAAAAAGTAGTAATGGAGCCATTCACTAGAACTGCTATTGAACTACTTGATATGCAATTTAGAAGATTTTTTTTGAATTTTGAAGGGAAGTTGAAATAAGTTAGAGTGTGATGGACAAAGGACCATTATAATCAGTCAAAGGCTTTTTCTAGGTCAATTTTTAGAATCATGTGGCTTTGTTTTCCTTTTAGTTTTTTGAGTTTGGAAACTAGTTCTTGAATGATAACAGCCTTATTGGATGCCCTTCTATTTTTCATGAAGCTAGCTTGAAAGGGGCTGATAAGCTGATCAAGGAAAGGTTTTAGACGGTTTGCCATGATTTTGGTGATAAGTTTATAAATGATATTGCAAAGGCCAATAGGTCTGAAATTCCTAATGTTATTTGCATTAGGGATTTTTGGAATTAAGCAAAGGTAGGTTTTGTTTATGTCTTTTGGGACCTCCTGATTTTTAAAAACCTTATGACATAAATTTCTAACTGATGGCCCCACAATTTTCCAATATTTTTGAAAAAAGAAAAGGTGAAGGCCATCCGGTCCTGGAGTTTTGAAGGGTTTAAAGGAGAAAATAGCTCTTTTGATTTCACTATCTAGCAGAGGGTTGTCAAGAGAGCTTAGGTTTAAGAGGTTTTGAGAAGAGTTATTTTTTAGGAGGCTAATCCGGCTTGTCATGGATTGTGAAGTAGTGAAAATATTGGTGAAATAATTAAGGACATGACAGATAAGAAGATGAGGATCATTGATCCAATTTCCTTCATTATCTTTAAAGAAGTTAATTTTATTTCTTATTTTTCTATTAGAGGCTGAGATGTGGAAGAATTTTGTATTAGCATCTCCCTCATTAAGCCACATGACTCTAGATCTTATCCTCCAATAATCCTCTTTAATTTTGAGCAAGTCATTGTAATCCTTTTTTAATTCAGCTTCTAGGGTTTGGAGGAACCTACTATGGCCATAATGTTTAGAAATTTGGATACCATTAAGTCGAGCTAGAAGTCGTCTTTTTTTACCCATGATACCACCAAAGGTTTGGTTCTTCCAATCCTTAACTTTATCTATGAAATTTTGGCTAGCTCTAAAATAGTCTGTATTATACCAATTACTTTGAAGTAGGGTTTGGAATTCTGGATGTTTACACCAGAATGCTTCAAGTCTAAAGGGTTGTTTGTGAAGTGAATTATTTCTAGGGATCAATTCTACTAGGATAGGGTTATGATCCAAATGAGTCTTAGGGAGGTGGATAACCGAACTTTTTGGGAATAAATGGACCCATTCCTCATTTCCTAGTACTTTGTCTAGTCTTTCCATAATGAGTCTTTTATTCTTGTGTCTATGGTTAGACCAAGTAAATTTGGAACCTTTAAAACCAAGATCAAATAAATTGCAGTTGTTTATTTTTGACCATAGAAATTTTTCTCTATTTTCGTTAATTGATCTACCACCAAATTTTTCATTCATACTCAAAATATCATTGAAATCTTCCCCTACCAACCATGGTTCATTGTAAGTCCTACTAATATTTTCAAGGTTTCCCCACATTATATTTCTACTATGTATATTAGTACTAGCATAAATAGCACTAAAAGCCAATATTTACGAATAGGCAATACCTCAATTGTAGCATGTATTTCTTGATCTCTACGGACGAAGTTTTGGACAGTGACTACCTCACTGTTGTATAGTATCACTATACCTCCTGCTTGCCCCTCCACTGGCACCTCAATAAACTCCGTAAAACCAAAACCATTGAGCAACTCAGTGTGATTACACATTCTTGTTTCCAATAGTGCTATCATGCATGGCCGGTGGGTATCTATCATTTCCCTGAAGTTCCTTCTAAAATTATCATTATTTCCTCCCCTAATGTTCCAAATGATGAAGTTTGTAGGTCGATTCATTGATAAACTAAGATTGAGTTTGTCGGCTCCCCATTCTGTTTCACTGTCCCTAGAACTGGGTTCCTTCTCAGTGATGGAATTAGGATCATGGCCCTGTTGCCCACTATTGGGTCCTGTGGAGGCCTTATGTCCATCGAGAATTTGTATAATGCTAGTGGGAAACTGAGTACATGTCTCTTCTTTTGCCTCTCCGTAAAGAGAAATACTTTTACTTTGTCGAGCCTTGAGATTTCTAGCACTCTTTCTAAGAGTAGGTTTATGGGTTCCTCTTCCTCCATTTATGCCTCTACTGATGCTGGTTCTTGGTCCTGGTTTTGAGGAGGTGGTGGAGGTTGTTGGTGAGGTGGAGGAGCTGGTGGCTCCTGAACTGGTTGAAGTTGTTCCCAAGGAAGGAATATTGGGTTGAGTAAGGTTAGTGTCTCTGGTAGGAAGAAGGGTATGTCTAGGAGGTCATTCTGAGGGTAGATAGGGTTGAAGTGAGGAGGCAAGCTCCATTGGTTCCTCATTGCATGCACTAGTTGGGGGATCATTGAGGGTGCTAAAGGTTGAATAATATTGTTGAGCTAGACCTGGTTGAGGTAATTGTTCATGGCCAACCTCATGCCCTCTGTTACCAGTTGGGCTAGATACTGTGTGTCGTGGAGTATGATGATCGTGTCCTGCCCATTGATTTGGATGTTGAACGAACATGCATGGCCCATCAGGCCCATTTTCATCCATGATACAGGCTGATAATCCTGTGGTTGTGGAGGTTGGATGTAAAAGATCTGGGGATTTTCTGGTTTAGGGGGTAGTGGTGGAAGATTTTCTATGGTTTGGGTTCTGTGTTGGCGTAGAAGTTGAAGAAGCCTGTGTCTTCTTCTCAAGGAAGAAGGTATTCTGGGCATGGTGGATAGGATCCTTGGTACTTTGTGAGTCTAGGACAGGCGTGGAGGGGGGGAGGGGCTACTGGAGGAACGGGATCAATTGGTTGATAGGTTAATAATTGAGGTTGTCTCTTGCCTGGCGTTTGGGTGCCCAATGTGAGGTCTTATAGGGTGATTTTCCATGGATGTAATACCCATTGCGTGCTCAAGGTTGGGAGATATTTGTCCTTCATTGTCTTCTTCTTTTGCCGTTTAGATGGCATGCGTAGGGGTGGAAGGATTTCTAAATCCTAAAGAAGGATTTTGTTTTAGATTTACGGTTAAGGGAGCTATTTTACCGAATTGGCCGTTAGTAAGTTCATTAGTAATATAAGGATCATGTATAGTTGGAGGGTAAAAATAACCATTTAGAGGATTTTTTTGCATGGCATTCTTTCTTGTCAAATTTTCCTTTTTGTTAAGGGCTGGCACGTTATTTTCCAACATGGCAAAATCTACATTAGAAGAGGATATTTGTTCAATTGGATGGCAAATATTAGTAATTTCTTTTTTATTTACCTCCTCATTAGTGATTTCAAGTAAAACCATTTGCTCATCATTTAGAAGAGAAAAGTTGTTTTTGTTGGCAAAGTAGTATTCTTTTTTCCTTATTTTTGTCAACCAAGGAAGTAGGTTTATTAGGTTCCTTGGTTTTGTATTGTAACATTTGTGTATCCATGTACTTACCAGTGTTAGCATTGAACAATTTAACTGAGATACTGGGCCATTGGAGTTCTTGCTTGTATTTGCATTGAATTTTTTTTGGTTACCTCTGGCACCTTGCTGCCTTCTTTTGGCGAATGATATTGTTTCCATTCTTCTTGGATGTTGTCTACCTTTGTTGTTTCTGATTTCCCCCTTGTTGGTTCACCCTTATCCTTGGTACTGTGTGAAATGTATATACATTGCCTTGTTGTGTGACCTACTCGACCACAACTTATACAGAGGAATTTTCTCCTTCTTAGTGTATGAATTGTCTATGATGGCCTACAAAGAGGAAAGGTTGTACTGGGATTTCTAATGGAAGCTCCACACAAAGCCTAGCATGGCAGCCCCTTAGGGTGGTTGATGTACAAACATCAATTTTTAATAATCACCCAATTGCATTACCAATTTTTTCCAGAATTTTCCCGTCATAATATTCTGTGGGTAATTGAGGGAGTCTAACCCATACTGTCGATGTAGTTACCCTTTCCTTTGTAGCTACAAAATTAGGCTTCCATTTTGTAATGGATAGGAAGTGCCAATTTATGAACCAAGGACCTTGTTGTAATGCTTTGTCCATGTTTTTCTTTCTTTTGAATTTAATTATGTAATAATCCTCCCCTAGATCAATCAGTTGAAAATCTTCGGTTAGCCTTCATAATTCTTGAATTCTTTTCTTTCAATAGTGGTGTAACATACGTTTCCCCACTAGTTTCACAATGATGGAATTTTTTCATGGCTCAAAAATTTGTTGCTCTCCTCTTCTGTTATGATATGAATTTGATACCCCGTGTGTGTTCTAGTAATGAGTGTTCAACCAAGTACTCTTCTGAATTAGTCGTTGAAAGATCTATGTCGGGTTGATTTTCAGTTGATGTGAAGAAAGTTGGATTAGAGGTTGTTAACGCATTCCTGAAGGGTGATTTTTTTGTATTATTGTGAAGATTAGCTTGATAAATGTCAGGTGGTTTGGGTGGTATTGAGTCTTGGGTTGCATAAGGTTGAGGATCCATTGTGAGAGTGAAGTGGCTTCCAAGATTTTCTGAGTTGAGCTTTTTGTTTCTGCCTAACTTTTAGTAAGGAGTTTACTTTACTACGATAAATATCTATACTAACAAACATTACAAACTAAATTATACAAACACATATATGATAACTTAAATACTAGACAATCTAGAGACTAGAGTAGTTCCTCAACAAATATACAAAAGTGGAAAGTACTTGCTTGGCGATTTGTATTGTTGTCACTTAATGATACTCTTAAATTGAAACACACTCGATCTCCACATTACTATGCTGAAACAATGAAACAAAAGTATCTGATGAAAAACTTATAAACAACTAGCATTTTGACAGGCTAAAAGGACAAATTTAGTACATAAATAAAAGAAAGCTACAAATCTTCTTACAAATAAATCTATCACTTGGTCTAATAGCATTGAACAGAAGTTACTGGATATTCTCACATGAATAAGAACTAAACTACAAAGTTATTTCTCAGTATATCATCATAAAACTTACCTCCAAAACATTTCTACTTGGTAGCATAAAATCTAACCATATATTCATGAAAAAAATCACATACATAAGTATTAAAGTATACGTCAATGTCTATAACACATATAACACACATAAACAAATAAAGTATGAGATAAGATAGGCCTGCAAACTGGAAGCTACAGAGTCATGTTTAAACACATATTTCAAATTGATATGGGCATAGTTGAGTCTTCCTCTTTGTTGGCAAGTGTTAAGCCTATAAAAGGCATTGCCACTGCTCCTTAATGAAGAAGAAGCCATTCAAAAGAATAAAGCACATGCAAACTTCACTAGGCTTTACACCCTCCAATTGCTTCTTAGTCCCATGTCTGATGCAAACGATTCAGAAATATGAGAATCATTGATTAGCTTCAGAAGAAACACACAATAAATTTATTTTCCCAAAGAGATAAAAATAGAAGGGGCAGCCAAAACTCTAATGTTGACATTACACATTCTACCAGTAAAATATGCCATAAGCTGTCTAAAGATGACTATGGAAAGAAAATCAGAGAGAAATTGGTATGCAAATGAAGATACACAAATGGAAGGGCAGTCAAAAATCTAATGTTGACACTATACATTTTACCTGTAAAATATGACACAAGTTGTCTAAAGATGACTAAGGAAAGAAAATCAGAGAGAACTAGGATGCAAAATAAGATACACAAATGACACATACTTGGTATGAAAACGACTTTTATCATCGGCGTTAACGCTCCTGATGAAAAATATAAGAAAGAAAAGGCAGACAAGTGTGTGGTCAGGAATCATGAATTGCATCTAGACTAATCAAAATAACAATCCGATCCAAAACTATGACTGCCTGTCACTATGTTACTCCTCTGTTTCAATCCAAATGATATAATTTGACTTGGCACAAAGTTTAAGAAAACAAAAAAGATAACATTTGAAACATGTGGTCCTAAAAGTTTAAGGGGAAAATGCAACTTGTTATTCTTTGTCTACAAATTAGAGCTGGTAAATGCAACAAGGCTTAGCCTTTTAATATCAAAGAAATTTGACAAAATTTTAAGAACATTAACCTGTTATTCTATTCATCAACAAAATGTCAACTTGTTATTCTTTGTCTACAAATTAAAATTCTAGGGATCTTAAAACTCAAGCCATATACAAATAATTAGCTAACTTGATAGCCACTAACTATTACAAGAGGGCATCTTCCTGTTCTGCTCAAATTTATGCAAATTGGAATGAACCTTATCCTTTAGAAATCATATAGTATTAAACAAAACAACAATTTATCTGAAAATTATATAAAATTCAGATTTTTCTCACCACAAAATAAGCATAAGCAGGTGTAAGAGCCATACACTCAATCTGTTCCACGATATGCCTCAACCAAATCATAACAAAAACCACTAAGCCTATCATTCTGCCATGTTGTCAGAATCTATAGCATATTTAAGTGTTAGCTAGATCTAGTACTTCAAATAAGTTCACAAATATTCCACTTATGTTAAAACCTAAACTGACAACAAATTCAATCACTCACAGTAAGAGACTTTAGGAGAAGAAAGCTGAAATTGCAAATTTAGGAATAAGTACAAGTTGGAGATGTATCTAATTACTTGGGAAGTGGCTAGATATTTGCAAAAATAACAACATTTTTCAACAAAAATGAGGTTTGAAACCCAGAAAACTCGTCGGCGACCTTGAACAAATTTTTAGAGTTCCAAATTCCTAATGACAGCAGCTAGAAAGTTATCACCATGGCTTCCTCTTTCCTCATTCTCACTTTGTCCGCCTCTCTCTATCTATGTCTATGTGCGTGTTTCTGGGTTAGGGAAACGACTGTGGTATAGAGAAAGAGAAGGGCTGCTAGGGTTCTTCGTGGGGTAAAAATTGCACGGGGTATTCTATTTGGTCGCTCCCATTTAACATATACCCGTTTTTTTAAAAACTTTTAACTTGTACCCACTTTTTAAATAACTTCAGCTCCCTTTCCCTCGCTGAGCTGAAGTTCACCAGTTAAGCTGAAGTTCGCCAGTTATAAAGACAAAACTTCAGCATACGGGGTTGAAGTTCCCCAGTTATAAAGACAAAACTTCAGCTGAAGTTTTTCCAGTTACAAACTTCAGCTTTAGAGCTGAAGTTCCCAAGTTATAAAGACAATTACAAAGACAAAACTTCAGCTCTAGAGAACTTCAGCTCTAGAGCTGAAGTTTTGTCTTTGTAAACTGGGAAACTTCAGCCCAGTATGCTGAAGTTTTTGTCTTTATACTGAAGTTCCCCAGTTACAATTCCCCGATTACAAAGACAAAAGAGCTGAAGTTTCCCAGTGTAACTGGGGGAACTTCAGCCCCGTATGCTGAAGTTTTTGTTTTTATAACTGGAGAACTTCAGCCCGTATGCTGAAGTTCCCCAGTTACAAGACAACAACTTCAGCTCTAGATCTACTTCAGGCCCGTCTACTAGAACGCTGAAGTTTTGCGTGATTGTCTTTGCTACTTCAGCCCCGCATGCTGAAGTTATGCGCAAAAGTGGGTACGGATGCAATTTTTTTTACAAAGCGAGTATAAGTTAAAACGTGGCACAAAAAGTTGGTACGGATGCAAAAGCCCCCTTCGTGGGGGAGGGATCTGCCGTTCTTTTAGGGGGAAATCTAATCCTCTTTTTTGTGAGGAGAAAGGTTAGGTTTTAATGAGGGGGAAGGGATATTGGGCTGGCGGGTAGTGGGCTTCTAGTTAGTATATATATATATATACTAGGTAGTGATAGCCCGTGCCAGCACGGGCCCAATATTGTAAAAGTTGAAGCTATTATTATTTTTTTGTTGATTTTGCGTTGATACTGAAGTGCAAAGAATAAAATTGATCCATATAAGTTGGTATCAACTTAGATAGACAATATCGCACAATATCACATGCTAATTGCTCGATTATTATATACATTTTGGAGCAAAATATTCATCATGATGTTGCATTATGGTGTCTTTGCATCCATTGTGCATTATGATATTAGATGCTGAAGTGTAAAGATGATAGTATCTATATAACCGATAGTCTTTACATGTTAAAGAATTACCCCTGCCCAAACTATCTCCATTGTTACTTTGCAAAGTTTCATTGCCATTACGTTCCACTTCGTAGATACTTCCCCTCAAACTTAAGTCTTTGGGTTCAACTTTGGCAGAAAAGATTTCATCTATACAACATGAGTGAGCTAATATTAAATCATCGAAGAAATATGTCAAATGAAACTTTAGCATGGTGTAAGAACCTCAAAATATCATTTTATTTTCTTCCAAACAGTAGACAAAGTTGTACAAAAAGAAAATATATAGTGAAAATCACCTGAAGAGCAAGAGGAAATTCTATTAGAATCTAGTGTCTCCAAAGAGTAAGAAGATCATCTCTGCAATATAGAGGAATTACCCAATCCAAACAATCTTCGTCTTGAGTGAGCAAATTTCCATTAACAAGATTTATAATCCAATTCTCTAGGTTATGTAGTTATCTTCCTGGCCTGACAGTAGTCAAGGGAAAATCACTAGAGCTTTTTCGCCTTTGCTCCTTCTTTCCAGAGCGCACTATCGGGAACAGAACAAAGACCATGGAAGAATTATGCTATATGCAATAGAATCCTTCAATCAAACAATCATCGTAAAACATAAACATGTTTTCTTGAAAAAGTAAAAGATTCGAAATTCAACAAAGACACTCAATTCTTGAACTGAAAAGTCCATACATTACCTTGCTGCAAATGTTCAAAGAGGTCATTGATGCTGAAAATGCTACCAAAATATCCCCAACCACCATAACCTGTTAGCACTATTTCCTATAGAAGAAGGCAAGGTTTTCCTATAAGCTCACGACTATAGAAGAATGTTTTCATTCGGAAAGATGTTGAAGTCTTCATTAGAGTCTTAGGTCTCTATCCCGTATCTCTTCTTCAAAAGGGACTGAACTTTAAATGAAACGATCAGACAAATGTACCAAATTTATAAACCAAAGTAGAAAATAACACAAATTAATCACTTTTTGTATACAAGAAGCAGAATACTAAATATTAAGGTCCAATAAGACAAAGCATAAGGACTCAAATGCAAAGTTACAATCACAAATTGCAGAAGTTGGAGCAAAATTCTTAAGGTTTAAATGTTACTGTCCCATGTAGTGAAATATTAATACAAAATTCCATCTGAATAAAGCAATCCATGCTTTGAATCTTTTCAAAGCAATCACCTTACAGAAGCTCCATACATCAGTCAACTAACTTGTAATTTTTTGGTAATTTTCCATCCAAAGGTACCATACAAATACAGATACCTATAAGCAAACTTGAGACTACTACTTTCCCGATTGATTGTGTTGGAAATTCATGAAAATTTAGCAAATGAGACACAATTATATATAGCTAGCGATAAGGAGCTTCTATGAGAAAACAGAGAACCAAGAATATACTTCAAGTATCTGAAATTCTCTATACCGCAACAGATTTGGTAATATCAGTTTATTTCATTCGTAAAAAAGAAATGAAAGAAAGAAAATCCACATAGTTACAACAGCAACTCATCAAAGTTTTTTCTCTATAATTTTAATATATCATGCTGTGTGGTGAAAAGGGAGAAAGGAAAAAGGTGTAAAGAATTACAGATGCTAACCGTGTCAAATATTCGGCTCTCCGCTGTTGAGAATATGATAGTACATGCATTCGTCATTTTCTATTTTCTCTCTTACCTCCGGAGGGTGAATAAGAAACCAAAGACACAATCCAATTCATTGAAGGATTTTGTCATACACCTTGGCGACAAAGAATTTTTTATTTAAGAAATCTGATTCAGGTCATGAAAATAGAGAAACGAAAGTGGTCGTTAGCTTCAACACAAATACAAACTATCTGGAAATATACAACACTGAAAATCTATTAACAGTACATATACATACCTTTATACTACAATAACAAAGTCCTGCAAAAACAAAGAAGCAGAACCCCTCAAATTCAATAATAGGATAAATTCCTAAAGCTTAGTGACTCGAGTGGCAAAGAGGCTTTGCTTGTCATTAAAGACGAATGGTGCAAAAGAAAAGGCTTACTTCAAATTATCAAGAGAGTAGTGTCCATTGACGCATCATTCTTGACCCTTCCTCACCTAATTCGTTACATAATGGTCTTTTCTTAATTAACTTTAAAATTGAACAAATATTAATTTAGTAAAATAAGGCAGAAAAACCTAAAGAATCTAAAATAAGGTCTGAATTGAAATTAAAGTAAAAAATCTAACTGAATTGAATTTAAAGTAAAATAAAACATGAATTGAGCACAAAAAAAAAATTAGTTCTTTACTATCAGTAAAATTCATTGAAAATCAGAGGCATCAGCGAGGAAGATCAAGAGAGAAGAAAACTGATTATGAAGAAGAATAGCGAAATAAAGATGAGTGTATGCGGTGGGTTCAGTAAAAAAAGCCACGTAAAGTTTACAGTAAAATAATTAAAATATCCCTAACTTCACTTTTATTGCCATGAAGGTAGTCAGGTTGAAACTCTGGCTCTTCTAATATATAGAAATAAGTATTAAATAATATTTAATTATAACTTATTTCGGTGGTTAATTAAATATATATAATTTTTGTCTTGGGCGGGAAAATTTGAAAAAATTTCAATAAATAATTATTTTTGTACATTATATACAAGTATGACCAAATATTTGACCAGTTTCCGACCGAAATCGGTCGAAATATTTTTTTTTTTCTGTCAGGCAATTTTTGTTGGCTTTTGCGACCAAATACTCTTATTTTTGACTGATTTCGGTCCGAAATTCTTGGACGAAAATCACCTGATTTCTAATAGCAACTGAATAATAGTTATAGAAAATAATTATGTATATGATAGTTATAAAAAATTAATAACTACTAAATAATAGTGATTTTTGAAAATTCCTTTTCAGATAACTCCTTGTATCTAGTCAACAAACAAATCATAACCGAATCCATTTAAACTTGGATGAGTTGAACAGATTACTAAAATGTAAATGCTTAATTTTGCCACCTCTACATCTAACACAAAAAGTTAAATGATCCAAACTCTATTTAATTTATTCACTAGAAGGGATCAAGGTCATATTATTAACCTTGAGAGGATTTAGTTCTCAAAAAAAACTTTCGAAATATATGTTTGTATTAATTGAATTGATTAGGGACTATGATTAGTTCTTCTTTCATCTTGCCTCAAATTCGACAGTGTAGACCATACACATTAAAATAATGACTATATATATACTAAAAAAGGTAAACAATTTTGAATGTGCAGACCAAGCACATTTAATAAAAGGAATGAGAAGTGAGTGAGGGGAAAATATCACAATAACAAAACATAGTTTTTAATATTTTATTCAATAAAATATCATATTCAGATTCTAAATTACAAGACGATGATATAGATAAGCTTATATGGTTTGACCTCGTGTAATGATTCTTGATTTTAAGAAAGCAGAGCGAGACCAATATTTCGTACTTGCTTAGTGTGTCCCTGTTTTTTCGAGTGCCCCACCTGATTGACTCGGCGGTGATCAATCATGTATTTTGGCCCCGTCCAAATAAAATCCATCTGAGTTTACCAACCAGATGCATGTAAAAGTATGCTTTGGTCCATGTTTTATACATCTCCACTAATTATTAAACACATCAAAAGTATTCTCTTTTGGAGTCCACCAGAAACGACAAAAGAAAAGAGTAGTACCCCAAAAATCCTCATCAAATCGAGAATCAAACTTTTGGTTATAAGGTCATGATATCATTAATGAATATTAATGAGCAAATAAAACTTACCACAATTTGTTTGAGTCAAAATGGAGTTGGTCATTGTGGTTCAAACAACAGTCGTAACTTAGCCTAATAACTCTATCACCTGTCTTTTTTATTTTTCTTTTTGAAGTTGAGTTATTTTTAAATTTGAGTTATTTCTAAATTTGAGTTCTTTAAAATTGTGTTATTTATTTTGGAACAGATTAAAAAGAAAATTACTTCATCTAATTTGAAACGAAGCAAGTAATACTTTTGGAATATACTTTTGTATTAACTAAGTTGGTGTGAAGTAACTATGACTAGCTCTTCTTTCGTCTTGTCTCAAATTAGGAAGTATATAGACCACACACATTTAAATAATAAAGAAGAATAACCTACATAGTCGCCCCTCCAATCATTTTAATCAAGAAATACTCAATGTATATATTATTTTATATACTAAATATATATTTTATGTATATCGGCTAGATCAACAAGTCTAACTATTCCTCTTGTCTCAAATTAAAAAGTAAAGATACACGAAGCACATTAAATAATAGGGATGGCAAAGAAGGAGTAACGGGGAAACGGATCACAATAACATAACATAGGTTTAAAATATTTATTCAATAAAATATCATATTAAGATTCTAAATTACAATAAGCTTATGGTATGACCTCCCCGGTAGTCCTTGCTTTTGAAAAAACAGAACGATGCTGATTTTTCGTCAGTGTGCCCCCTTTTTTTCGAGTGCACCGCTCGATTCACTGGGCGGTGACCAATCATGTATTTTGACCCCGTTCAAATAAAATCCATCTGAGTTTACCACCCAGATGCATGTGAAAGTACGCTTAGGTCCATGAGTTATACATCTGTACCAATAATTAAATACATCAAAAGTATTCTCTTTTGGAGTCCACCAAAAATGACAAAAGAAAAGAGTACTGCCCCAAAAGTTCTCATCAAATCGAAAATCAAACGTTTGGTTATAAGTAAGGTCATGATATCCAAGATCGTCGTCTTTGGATTGACAGTGAATTCTTAAGGGGACAAGGCTATTTTGTATATTATTTGTAATTGAAACCAAATATTGTTTTGCTTCAATGAGATGAAAAGATAAGAGGAGGAGAATGAAAATAGTATTGGTAATTTTTTGGGAATACATTTTTACTATGTGTAGGAAAGAAGTAATTGGATCAATATTTATATGCACACATGATATTATTGCAGTATAAATGACTAACCTTTAGAAATTATGTAAACCAATTACCAATACACTATAGCTTTAGTGATTATGATAAATCAAGATCGGATTTCAATGGTTGACCACTAATCAATATACAAGAATATTGTTTAGTTTGCCCTTTTGAATTACAAATATGGTTTGTTTATTTAAAAACGAGAAAGAAGTCTAACTTTATTTCTAAACTTTGCGAGATTAGTTAATTTTACTAAAGTTTCAAAAAAAAAAAAAAAAAAAAAAAAAAAAAAAAAAAAAAAAAACTTAAATGAGTAGGGCTTCTTGGGCCGGGACGTAAACAAAGGGCGCGTGCACAAATAGCCGATTTTGCAGCTCCTATTTATGCCATAGCCTAAGTTCATAAATTTTTGCAAGTCTAGCCACTTCGGACTCAACTTTAAACATACACTATTGCTCTCAATACACGCGCACGCATACATATTTATGAAGAATAATTTTTACGTTAAATAGTCTAGTCAATTTTGTAGCAACAAAGTAAATTACAAGACTATAATTAATACAAGTATTATTATGACGGCCAGTCATGTATTTTAACTCCATTTAAATAAAATCCATCTAAGCTCACCAACCAAATGCATGTGTGTGTATGAAATGGACCATGTTTTATACATCTATTTCCATTATTAAACACATTAAAAGAGATATCTTTTTGAGGCCACCAAAATGACAAAAGAAAAGAGTAGTATGAAAGAAATTCTCTTCAAATTCGAAGTCGAAATGTTGGTCATGAGTAAGGTTGTGATATCCAAGATCGTCATTTTTGGATTGACAATGAATTTTTAATGGGGTTGAGCAATTTTTAAGGTTATTAATAACTGAAAGTCTGAAACCAAATATGTTTTGCTACGAAGTCCTGCTTTTATGAGATGGAAAAAAGATAAGATGAGTAGAATAAAGATAGTATTGATCAAAGGATAGTTTATTTTTGGGGAAAACATTTTTACTATGTGTAGGAAAAGAACTTGGATCTATTTATATGCATACATGAAACTTTCGAAGTAAATGAATATATGATTTTTGAGATTATGATAAACTATGATCCGATTATAGAAATCAATTCTACTAATCAGATAATTAATATAGCAATATCACTAAAGATTGTGGCGCAGCAATAAATACTTCTTCATCGTTAAGCAACGGTCTCTTGTTTGAACTTAAGTATGGAATTGCCTTTGATAGAGAGCGTTTTGACTCCCAATGTGGACTTTCCGTCGTCATTTAAAATTTAATCGAACTCTAATACAGTTACTGAACATCAAATAAAAAATAAAAAAAAAATCGTTCACACTTTTGACTTTATAGAGATTATTTACACTGCCTTCTGCCTCTTTTATTTTCCAAAAGAAAATGGTCAAACATATTTGACACTTTAGAAAATTAAGAAATAAGCATTAATTTCTTTTTGCTAATTCCACCTTTACTACTCCAAGAAGGCATTAGTCATAAATTACTTAGTTAAGGAAAAGATAAGGATAATTTAATTAAATACTCTTTATATTATTACTATTAAATAGTTTTCTTAATAAGCATGCCAGCTTTAAACATTGATATATCCACTTGGCTTATATTTGACTCTTCAGTGAAAATCTTGATCCGGCTACTGTTTGTTACATAGATTATCATTAGTTTATATGCTATTGAACTTCGTATTTTCTAATAACAACAATTCTTTTGATCTTCTAAGAATATTATTTTTTAGTGTATTTACCCTTAAAATGGATAACAATTGAATTTGTACGCGATTTTAAAGATATGTGAATCAATTCACCACAAGTGATCAAAAATGTTAGATAAGCAAATTAATGATAAAATAAATAACCAAACCAGTTGTGGTGTTGAATCAGGGGTCGGATATAAGCTTAACAGTAGTTTTGCCCTTGATATGCCGTCGATCATAGCCAAATGTATATGAAGAACTATGATTAAAATAAGAACTTTTCAATAACTAAGAAACAAAGAAATAAGTTTGTATTGCCTTGGTATGCGTGTTACAATGTATTCTGTCAAAGAAAAAGCTTCACATTTATATAGAAGGAGAGTTTCAACCCTAGTACAATTCTAAAACAGGTAGAAATCCTCCTTTCTCGTCAATTACTGATTCGTTGCCGATGTCGGGCGAGATCTACGTTGTGACATCCGGTAGGGTACGGATATCACGGCCCTCTGTTAATCGTATGTAACCGCTTCCTTGCTTTTGAGGTCTCAAAGCTCGTTCCGGGATTGAAAAAATGTTGCCTTATGAAGCCCGCTAGCGAGGCCTTAGTACGAGATATACCGGCTTCGATTCCGACCCCTTATAGTCATGCCTTTTCTTCGTTTGACCAACCATAAAATCGGGGTATATGTTACCCTTGGCTTTATCCGTATACAGATAATCCCCTCATTTTCCAGAGAGTAGGTTTTCCGAAATGATGGGAGACGATAGATGAATCTCGATTCCTTTTTTCGCACGTTACAACCGAAAAGACGGATAAGCCAAAACGTCACATCAGTCGCGTCGCTCTGACTTCGGACACGTGTCATTCATTGGTTGGTTTCCTCGAATGCGAAACGTCACATATTTCCCATATAAAAGCTTTGACCCTTAGTACTTCTTCTACTTTCCGATCCAAGCTTCCACTTTCGAATTCACTAGTGACTATCAAGTTTTCCAAACCTTTATATCTTCATCTTTGGTTTTCAAATCTTCGTAATTGTTCTTAGGTTTCTACCCATATTTTCATCATACTTTCAAACCTTCATACTCTTTTCTTTAACCTTCATACTTGTTCCTTCAAATCTTCATACTTCTTTAAATCTTCACATTTTTTCCAGATTACAATGGCTAAAACTTCCAAATCGGTTCCTCATCAGGATTCCCCTGAAGAAAATTTCCCCGAGGCACTCCCGATCCCCCCATGAAAAGATTTATACCCGGGGTTTGCTCAATCACAGACGACTTCAAATTCGAGAAGGCCTTATCCAAACAGGTTTGGGGTGAAGAAGCATGGAGATACATATGCTCAATCACTAAGGATACCCTTCCCATAGTCCTAGAGGACTGGAAATGGGAAGGCAAAGACGTGGTTGTCCCCGGGCCCGAGGACGACATTACCACTCATGTGGAAGGGTACTTAAGTGTTTACACTTACCCTTTCACGCTGGGCCCGGTAGACCCTGTAATTTAGGCTTTTTGCAAGAGGTATGAGGTGTGTCTTGGGCAAATCCACCCGTCTCCTTGGAGGATCATGATCCACCTACGCCATTTTGTGAACCACGCCCAATCTCCTAGGTTCACTCTCGGCCACCTACTCCGTTTGTACAGTCCCAAGATTTTCTAAGGGGGGGCTAATCAAGCATACTCGCCGGGACAACAAGGCCTCCTATTCGAGCATTGACGAGGATTGAGACCGAGGCTCGCAGGAGCACTTTGTTCGGGTGAAACTTAAGATTTGATTCCTCTCGAATTCCTGCCATTTCCCCAGAAGTGGAATGCATCTCGTAAGTGTAGCCTACCCCTTAGTGCCAAGTTTCTTTCATTCCATTTCTTATCGTCGGTATTTGTGATCGTGCAGCTGTTTCCCAGGTTCCCAGTTCGGTCCCCCGACTCAAGGAATGGATCAAAATAATCTTCAAGTAGATGTCATACTTCGAGCACTCATGGCAAAAACTCTTGAAGGGACGATGGGAGACCCATTCTCATGGTAATGTCCATTACTACATTCGAAATTACACAATGCTGACCTTTTCTTCTTCCTTCACAAGTTTTCCTAAGACCACCGAACTTAGGCTACTGGATGGGGATGAGGAAGAACCCTTGTCCATTGATCCCTTTGTTACAGGACAGCCCGAGGCTGCCACATAAGAGTATAAGAAGAGTAAAAGAAAGTCCTCGGGCTCCCCGCACCCAAAGGAAAAAATAAAGAAGAGTGCGGCCAATCGGACCTGCAAACCCAAGAAAAATACCAAGTCAAGGGTACTGGACCCTGACTTCCTTTACCAGCTCAGGTATGGGTCCGAAGAAGATGATATATTTATCGCCCATGGATCGAACCTTGCTGTGGAACAGGCGACGACCGGGGAGAAGGGCCACAAGTTTGAGCCCCTTTCAGTCCGAGAGGCCGAAGTTTGATATGGAGGCTGGGACCTCTCAAGAAACTGCTCCTGCCTTGAAGGAGGTGACCAGTGTGATTGAAATCATTGAGATCCCCTCCTACACCGAGTCTATACTCGAAGAGGCCGAAACGAGTAAAGAAAAATCAAGTGAAGGAGCCCAAGTTGTAGAGGACCCTCTCCACTTCTTCGATGGCATGGATATGTCATCACTGGAAGATTTCTCCGGGTTGGGCCACCTGGAGATACCGAAGAAGGACGTGCCTTCAGGAGGTGACGGGCCGAGCATGAGCCCCTGATTGGTAAATCAGTCCTTGCACCGAGTGCAGACCCTGAGCGAGAGAGGACTATTATTCTCATGGTCACGAAGGATGCACGGGCCCTATCCGCTCTAGTAGGTGTAGCCAATTACCTATGATGACTGGTAACCTAGGAGGACTAGACAAAGATGAATGAGGCGGGAACTTCAAGCCTCTTCAATGAGGCGCATCAGGAATTGAACCGGGTAAGGTTATAACACCTTCGAACTCCCCTTTCTTTACAGGCTTCAGTGCTTCACCACGAGAGCTTCCGTCCGTATCACTTGGAAATAAGACATCTCGAGTTTGATCTCAAAGAGCAGGCCTGGAAAAAGGACCTGTACAAGATTCTCAGTGTTCAACAAGACGGGGCCATCAAAGACCTTCAGGCCGATATGGACAGGGCTCAGAGGGAAGCTTCAACCCTGAGGCGGGAACATGCCGACCTGGTCAAAAAGGTAAAGGTCTTTGAAGTTAAAAACGAGGATCTAGTTGTGGTAACTAACGATAATACCTCGCAGGTCCAACAGGAGATCGACCAACTCCAAGTCGAGATGAATGAGGTCCAAGCCATGGCCGATGGGTGGAAAAGAAAAATGGACTTGTTGGCTTCGGAGAAGGAAACCGCTAAGGCGGAGATGGAATCGGTTGAGAACCAACTCCAGGTGGCGAAGGAAAAAGCTGACAAATGGTCTCAGCTGAAAGATGATCTTCGAGCACAGTTGAGCTCTACCATCACAGAGCGGGATGCCCTCAGTAGAGAATATGAGGCAGTGAAGTCCAAATTGGACATAACCTCCACCAATGCTGAAGAAATGGTTGCCCAATACAAGGCCGATGTAGAGGCAGCTGAGACCTTCCTGAAGACAAAGGCTCAATATATGAAGCGGATGTCCCGAGGAAAGATCCTCAAAGACATCCACGCCCAGGGTTTCAACCTTTCGGGCGAGATCAAGGAAGCAAAAAGTTTGAGGCCGAGGCAAAGAAGATTTAAGAGCCTGAAGGTGCCGAAGGCTCCGAGGGTTCTGAGGAATCCGAAGGCTCCGATGGTTCTGACGACGAGTCGGGCCCCGGTGACGACCATCTATAAATGCCTTAGTACTTTTTTAGTTTTTGTGTTATGTATATTTTTTATTTATTTTGAGGTCGGTTTTGTTGGGCCTTTGTAAATACATTCGGGAATATATATAATATTTTCCCTTTCTGGCAATTTCGTGTCTTTACTTTTCCAGCATCTTTTCATAATTTCTATTCTTGTTATATCTCTAATGCCTTAGCATAGAATCGAATATAGTTATAGGGCATTCGCTTTTCAGATGTCCGAATGGAGCCTGACTTTCGTACAACTTTGTTTGCTCGAGGCTTTGAAAACTCGATGTGACCAGAAGTTTTTCAAGAGGCTTAAGTGATTTTAGACGATGTTTTTGCCGAGTGTAACCTTTTAGCAAGTGTCGAGTTCTCATAAAGGCCTTACTTTCTTATTACGAGCTTCAGACGCCTTAGAGCCATTTTTAGGGTGGTTGTAGCCTTTTATATTTAGGTACCGCCTAATAGTTTTGGTGCCTCCGGGATTTGGTAGCCCGAGTTGCTCGAACTTTTTTCGGACGACAGTTCACGAGTAGGGGTAGCCATTTGGGCTTGATATTCCGCGAATAGGGGTAGCCTTTAGGGTCGATAGTCCTTGAATAGGGGTAGCCCATGGGCTCTTAGGAGTCAGAATTTAAGAGGCAAAAATGTGTAAGGCGGAACTTTTTTTCATTCCGTGTAAAGTACATGATAAAAGCGTGTAAAAGCTTGTATTATGGCTAAAGTGAAGTATGTGGGTACGATTCACACGACCATTTGACCCTTACAATGAATCCTAACCATCGAGCCTTAGCTTCTAACATACAAGGTTTTCTTATTTCCTTGCTGAATTTTTCCTTGATAAAAACCTTAATCCGAGGGTGAGGTCCCTCAGTATTCGAGGTCGAGCTGGAGAGGGCTAGGATGTTGTTGATGCGAAATAAATTCCCATTGACTCCGGTTTGAGACCGGCCTTTAATCTAAGTTAGCACGTTTTACTATTGTCTCGTTAAAAACCTTGTCGAAAAACCCATTTTGGGACAAAATTGATTCAACAAAAAAAGAGTGAAACGCGTGCTTCCGACCTAATAGCCACATCCATCCTTGGTTGTTTCCTGCAAGTGTTAGTCCGATTCATGATATTATCAAAGAGCAATTGAGATCGTACCTTAGCAGTAGTACCAGTTCCGTTCCCACTAGGGTGGTAAGGTGTTGATAGTATCTTCTTAATCTTGCGATCTTCGAAGAATTTATTTACCTTGCTGCCGATGAACTGTTTCCCATTATCGCACACGATCTCGGCCGGTATCTCGAACTGACATATTATGTGTTCCCAAATGAAGTCAATGATTTCTTTTTCCTGGATTTTCTCGAACGCTTGAGATTCAACCCACTTAGAAAAATAATCAGTAATGAATAGTATGAATTGAGCCTTACCAGGTGCCGACGGTAGGGGAACGACGACGTCCATTCCTCATTTCATGAACAACCATGGGTACAAGTACGAATGGAGTAGCTCTCCTGGTTGATGGATCAACGGTGCGCATCTCCGGCAGCCGTCGTATCTTCGTACAAAGTCCTTCGCATTTTTCTCCATTTCGATCCATTAATATCCAGCCTTGATTATTTTTGAACCAAAGATTCCGCCCCGAATGGTTCCCACAAGTGCCTTCGTGAACTTCTCTCAAGGCATATTTGGTATCTCCCGTCTCCAAACATTATGGCTAGCGGGCCGTCTAATGTTCTTTTGAACAGAGTCCTTTCGGACAAGCTAAACTTTGCAGCCTTCGTACGAAGAGCTCTCAATTCTTAAGAATCTGAGGGAAATTTCCCAGGCTTCAAGTGATCTATGTACTTGTTCCTCCAATCCCAAGTTAAACTCGTAGAATTTTCTTTGGTGACCTTATTCTATCACCGATTATATGAGTTTTACTACTTTCCTCGAGCTGAACTCATTTTCATCAACCGATGAACCCAAGTTAGCCAGAGCATCGACCCCGTTGTTCTGATCTCGGGGCACATGTTATAGGGTTCATTCCTTAGATTGATGCAGCGTTACCTTTAACTTTTCTAGATACCTTCGCGTTCGTTCCTCTTTCACTTCAAACATCATGTTGACTTGATTTACCGCGAGGAGGGAGTCGCATTTATCTTCAATCACCTCGGCCCCAAAACTTTTAGCCAATTCGATACCTGCAATTATGGCCTCATACTCGGCGTCATGGTTACTTAATTTCACAGTTCTAATAGACTGCCTAACAACATTTCCTGAATGTGGTTTCAACGCGATGCCGATCCCAGGACCCCTTTGCGTTCGAGGCATCATCCGTAAAAAGGGTCCAGATACCCAAGGTAGTCCCAGAGGTAAACAATAATTATCTTTCGACTTTGGGTATTAAGGCGTGCGTAAAGTCGGCCACGAATTCTGCTAAAATTTTACATTTGATGAAAGTTCGGGGTCGATACTCGATATCATACCCGCTAATTTCGATGGCCCATTTGGAAAACCAGCCCGAGAGCTCGAGTTTGTGCATGATGTTCCTGAGTAGGTAAGAGGCTACGACACATATGGGTGGCATTGAAAGTATAGTTTTAACTTTCTGGAGGCACTTAGCAAAGCAAACGCCAATTTTTCCAGGTGAGGATACCTTGTTTTGGCCTCGCCTAGAGTTATAATGATATAGTAAATAGGAAATTGCGTACCTTCCTCTTCCTAGACTAAGACTCCACTTACCTCCACCTCGAATACCGCCAAGTAAAGGTACAGTTTCTCATCCGCCTTCGGAGTGTGGAGGAGGGGCAGGCTCGAAAGTTATTGTTTGAGTTCTTCCAGATCTTGTTGGCACTCCGGGGTCCAAGAAAAGTTATTCTTATTCTTCAACAGTGAGAAGAACTAATGGATTTTGTCCGAGAACTTCGATATGAACCGGCCCAAGGCGGCTGTATGCCCGATCAGCTTCTGAACAACCTTGACGTTGTGCACCACAGTGTTGTTTGCTATGGCTTTGATTTTGTGAGGATTAATCTCGATCCCCCAATTGGATACCATGAACCTGAGAAACTTTTCTGATCCAACCTCGAATACACACTTCTCCGGGTTCAGCTTCATATTGTATGTCTTTAGTATGTCGAAGGTTTCCTGCAAATGTTTCAAATGGTCCTCTGCTCGTAGGGACTTAACTAACATGTCGTCACTATAAACTTTCATTAATTTTCCTATGTGTTCTTCGAACATCCGATTTACTAGGTGTTGATAGGTGGCACCGGCGTTCTTTAATCCAAATGGCATTACATTGTAATAGTAGGTTCCAGATTTAGTGATAAATGAAGTCTTTCCTTGGTCGCCTAGGTCCATCCGAATTTTGTTGTACCAGGAATAGGCGTCGAGAAAGCCGAGTATCTCATTCCTGGCCTTCGCATAGATTATCCGATCAATGTTACGCAAAGGAAAAGAATCATTAGGGCATGCCTTGTTCAAGTCTTTATAATCTACACGCATTCTTAACTTATTTCCTTTTTTAGGTAATACCACTACGTTAGCTAACCAGTATGGGTACTTAACTTCCCGAATATAACCTATTTTAAGGAGTTTAGATACCTCGTCCTTGATGAATGTATGCTTGACCTTGGACTGAGACCTCATTTTCTGTTTAACCGGGTGAAACTTTGGGTCCTAACTCAGCTTGTGAGTGGTTATCTCTGGCGGGATCCCTGTCATGTCAAGATGGGACCAAGTGAAACAAGTTATGTTAGCTTTATGAAACTTAATGAGTTCTTTCCTAATCTCGGGGGTTAACCCCGTGCCCAGGTATACCTTTCGATCAGGCAGGTGTTCGATAAATACGACTTACTCCAGCTCCTCGACCGTTGATTTGGTGGTGTCGGTATCATTAGGCGCTATGAATGATCTCCGAATTCCATAATCATCCTCCTAGTCATCTCCTTGTTCATATAGTACGATCGGGATCGGCATCGGGGGTTGCGATTTGACTTCGGCCTTTCTAGTCGGCTCTGTGTTCCTTAATGTCGAGATGGCAGGCACCGGGAGTACTTCATCGACTGCGAAGTTACAGCCGACTGTTCTCCGTACACCGTCTTGATTCCTCCCGAGGTAGGGAACTTTAACGCCTGGTGTAAGGTCGAAGGTACTGCCCTCATGTTGTGAAGCAACATCTTCCGAACAGAGCATTATATCTCATGTCCCCTTCGATTACATAAAACATTGTTTCCTGGATGGTCCCGATGGTGTTCACCAGTAGGATTATCTCCCTTTTAGTGGTTTCATATGCCATGGTAAATCCGTTCAACACCCGGATTGCAGGCACTATTTGGTATTGCAAACCCTAACTTCTCTATGACCCTCGATCTGATGATGTTGGCCGAGCTACCTGGATCAATCAGCACGCGCTTAACTCGAGATTTATTGATAAGTACGGATATTACTAGTGCATCGTTATGAGGTTGTACGATTCCTTCAGCATCCTCGTCGGTGATCGAAATGGTTCCTTTAGGGATATAATCTCGGGTACATTTCTCCTTTGTGATAGACACCTTAGTGCATTTTATCATCATCCCTTGAGGGACATTGACCCCTCCAATGATCATGTTGATGATGTGTTGAGGTTCCTCTTGTTCAGTCTGTTTATTGGTGTCCTTGTTTCTGAATTTGTTTTAGGCTAAATTCTTGTAGGTGTTCGTTATTAAACAACCAGGAAACTTCTCCTCTTAATTATCGACAATCTTCGATTTTGTGACCCTGAGTGCCATGATACTTACACATCAAGTTAAGGTCTCTCAGGGTAGGGTCAAACTGGAATGGTCGAGGCCACTTGGTATCCTTGATGCACTCGATGGCTGATATGATACTGGCAGCATCGGAATTGAATTATATTCCGACAATTTTGGTGCCTCCCTGGGCCCGAGTGGCATGTCGAAACCATTTTTTCTCATCAGACGCTGGCTATCGGGGCCTCATCGCTCCTCTTTTCGTTCCTCGTAGGATGACGCCTGGATCTGTTACCCCTTCGGTCTCCGTTGTAGAGTTGACGCCGGTCTCGGGTTAATCTTGTTTCATGGTCGACAACTCTCTTAGTCCTGTCATCGATTTTGATGGTATAAGCGAACCCAAGAGGGCCCCGAGCTGGTCATCCTGGACTCTGATTTAAGTCCTTAAGTGAATGCCTTAATGGACCAATCATTCGCAGCTGGAGGCAAGTCCATCTTTTCCATTTGAAACCTTGACACGAACTCCCTGAGCATTTTGTTATCTCATTGCTTAACCTTGAAGAGGTTCGTTTTTCTGGTTTCGACTTGATGGCCCCGGCATGTGCCTTCACAAAAGCATCTGCAAGCATAGCAAATAAATCAATAAAATTTGGGGGTAAGTTGTGATACCATATCATTGCTCCTTTTGATAAAGTTTCTCCGAACTTTTTTAACAAAACCGAGTCGATTTCATCATCTTTCAACTTGTTTTCCTTGATGATATATGTGTAGGAGGTCACATGCTCATTGGAATATAGTTCCGTTGTACTTTGGAATGTCGGGCATACAAAATCTCTTTGGTATCGATTTCAGTGCAGCGGTCGGAGGGAAAGGCTTTTGGATAAATTTCTTGGAATCTAGTCCTTTTAATATCGGGGGCGCTCCCGGGATTTGATCGACTCTGGAGTTTTAGGTCTCCACCTTTTTGTCGTTGGGCTCAATATTCTTCTCATCTAATTCCACCCACTTTGTTAATGCTTCAAGCCTCTTCATTATCTCAGGGTTGGCCTCGGGCTCAGCTTCATTCGACCTCCTGTTGTATCACTCATTTTTTTGCGTACTCTCTTGGGACCGTTCGAGCTCGGACTTAATGGAAGGCTGGCCCTGTATCTGTTGATGTGCTATCTTCGCCTATTGATCCTGCAATATTTAGAATATTAGTCACAGGCTTATCCCATCACCTTCACCTTCGGGCGTTTCTCAAACTGTTGATCGAAGGCCTCAACTAGCGTTATTTTCGGGGTCGGTTGGCAGGTGGGCGTCGATAGCAATCTGTGAATGGAGTCGATTAGATCGGCGGATGGGACTCTGTTGGGATCAGCATGCACACCTCATTGCTAGGCACCGGGTTGTTATTTTTGCTATGATGGCTAGACTCAACCTCAACGTTTAAGTGGGCAGATTGAGAGTTTGACATTTTTAGGCTGACTTGAAATTAAAATCTTAAAGAAAAAGCGTAAAATAGGGTGTGTTATGGAATTTGTATCAAATCACCACTATTATCCTTAGCGGCGCCAAATTGTTTACTCTTAAAACGGATAATAATTGAATTTGTATGAGATTTTGAGGATATATGGATTAATTCAACACAAGTGATCTAGGATGTTAGATAAGCTGATTAATGATAAAATAAATAACCAAACCAGTTGTGACGTTGAATCCGGGCTCTGATTTGAGCTTAACTGTAGTTTTGCCCTTGACATGCCCTCAATTCAAAGCCAAATATATGAAGAACTATGATTAAAATAAGGACTTCTCAATAACTAAGAAGTAGAGAACAACTTTGTGTTGCCTTGGTATGCATGTCACAATGTATTCTATCAAAGAAAAAGTTTCCCCTTTATATAGAAGGAGAGTTTAACCCCTGGTACAATTCTAAAAAGGGTAAATATCCTCCTTTCTTGTCAATTACTGATTCACTGTCTATGTAGGGTGAGATCTACGCCGTGATATCCGACGCGGGGCGGATATCATGGAGCTCTGTTAGTCGTATGTAACCACTGCCATGCTTTTCGAGGTCTCGGAACTCATTCTGGGATCAAGGAAGTGTTTTCGTATCAAGCCCGGTGGAGAACACACCGTTCGGGCCTTGGTACGAGACGTCCTGGCTTCGATTCTGACCCCATATAGTCATGCCTTTGCTTCGCTTGACCCACTGGAAAATTGAGGTATATGTTGCCGCCAATTTTATCTGTATACATAGTGTTAATACGTCCGAAAACTTCTTGTGTGTCTATGTTATACTCATCAATCATATTTCCCAAATAAAATCCATTACACAATTTTGCGGTCACTACATATGATAACATGTTAATTCTCCTTGTGTTTACCTTGAAAATGGTTTCAACAATTATATTTGGTTTGTGATTCTAAAAATACGTGATTTATTCCAATACTAGTTAATAATTAAGAGGCAATGAATGTAAGCAAAGAAAATGAGACAAGCAAACCAGAGTTGTCACAAGGCTGGGGCCTGGAGCCTACTGGAAACGGGACCTCAAGATCGAATAATTGCAACAAATGAAAGACAATAAATGAAGAACAATAAACAAGGGGCACTAAAGCTGAGAGACAGTGTTGAGCACGAAAAAAGTTGAGAATATTCTATTGCAGTCAATATGTTCTCCTTTACAAAATGATAGGGATCCCTTTTATATGGGGGGGGGGGGGGGAGAAAATCCCAACATAGTACGTCCCTAATTATGACAAAGAAATACTAGCGATACCGCTGTATCACGACTCAGTACGGACTTGTACTATTTCTTGCAGACCTTACCAGTTCCAACCACGTATATTTTTCTGCCTTTTCATGACGATCATCGAATTTTATGACGCCTCGAGGTCTGCCGTGACGACTTCGACATACCCTCTCGAGGTATCACTCCGAGGTCTAATCTTTAGATTTCCCTTCAAGCTTTTCGAGATCGGGCTGGAAATGTCATAGAGGTCCTGATATCGAAATCCCCGGTATCAACCGTATACACCTTGTTTTATAAATTATTTACATTTTTTAACTATACATTAAAATATTTTCCTTCTGTGTTTATTGGAAAGGACGGAAGAGAAGATTACGTAACTTTAGAAATTAGTAGATTATGGTAATCTGCAACGATTTGCCCCAATTAAGATAATAGTCTGCAGGTTCTTGATTCTTGTCTTTTGGTGGTTGGTTCTCTTGTTTTTTTTAACTCTAGTATTCAATCTAAAATTTAACTATTAACTATATAATAAATGAAAACTCCTTGGACGACCAAGGTTTTTTTTTTGTATTTATACATTTATTTAGGGGTAATTAGGTAATGTACAATAAACTTTGTACATCTTGAATTTTAACATGCATGTTGCTAATTTTAACTGATTTTGCTCATGCTTATCTTTTTTTCCTACAATTAATCAATTTTACTTACATCACCACAATATTCTTCAATTGGGTTTCTCCTTTTCTTCGAACTTTTATAATTTTGTTATTTTTATGAGATTTCAGTTAAGCTGAATAGTAATAAATCTATCTCCTCCACCTAATTTAGGTGGAGTTTCTTTCTCTGTGAACCATCGAAAACAAAGAAAGTAAAAGATTAACAATAGTAAATAGTAATTCTTGTGTTTCATTCTGATTTTTGAGCTTAGTTCTTCTGGGCATTGTTTGATGGAAACCGATTTTTATTATATATTCATTTATTTAGTTTTTCTGGTACACCCATAACTTCTTGCTAGAAAACACTAACAACTTGTTTGGATGGTGGTTACACATTGTTTCGTAATGTATCGTATCGTATTATATTATATTGTATTGTATTGTATTGATCGTTTGATAAATATAATATTTGGATAGATTGTATCATTTGTCGTTGTTTCATGATATCACACACTAACAATATGAAGAATAAACTTGCAATATTATAAAGAAAAATTTATGATACAGGGTAAATTTATAATGTAAAAAGGCAGGGTAAATGATAAAATAAAATTATTTAATAATAATAAAGGGTGAGATGAGAGAAAAAGACAAGATAATGACACAACCACACCAAATCGGTCGTTACATATTATGGAAAATTTCGTCATTACGTAACAACAGATTTAACGATACAATACAATAAAATTTAAGTGACAGCCAAAAAGAGACATCATATTTAAAGTAATAATACGATACGATACAATACAATAGGTAACAACCATCCAAACAAGATGTAAGACTACTTAGCCGTTTCTGTATATATGGCTTTGAATGTTGTACACTGTTAGATTTGTTGCTGCTCTATTAATGCTACATATTCTCTTTTCTTACTGTTACATGACTCTAATCTTTCTCTAATTATTCAGTCTTCATCAATACATAGCAGTTTTGCAACTAGATTGCTCTTTAAATTTTGTGTCTACATGTTTACATCTTTTCCACTTTTCACTGCTCATATTTTGTAGATTTTAAATTCTAAATACCTGGTATTACTGAATATTTGTGATTCATTTAATTGGAATATAATGGTTACAATTTTGATTTCACAGGTTTTTTAAAGTGAAAGTTGATCAAGGTGGGGAAAAAAGGGAAAACTGCTTTGACTTTAAGAGGTAATTTTTGCACTTGCTACTGAAGTAGTGGTAGGAGTAAGTCAGAACATTCTATGGTTTAAATCATGTATATTGATTGGTCCTTTGCTACTTCTACAAATCATATCATCCGAGAATGATAACAAAATTCGTACGATGAAAGTTGTAAGCTGTGTTTGGAGGGAAGTTATTGTCTATCGTTAGCCTCTATGGTAGAATCAGTCGGGGGACCTGGCTTGACATCTTCCTTGTACAAAGTGAACAAGGAAGATAACAATTCGATTCTTTTCTGTACCTATCTATATATATTAGGTTTTCTTTGAGTAGAATAATTTCCACCAAAATTGTTCTATGATTTACATGTAAGTGTCAAAATCATAAAGCTAAAATGTCAAATATGATCATTAGTCGTTGTACTATGTTAAACTTTACCTAACAAGTAGCAACAGAGAAATATTATTTATGTTTTGGGCTCCTTGATGATTCTTGAATTGCTTCATATCACATTTAAACTCTAGAGTTCATCTAAAGCTCTTTCTTTGAATGATGTTTGCTCACTATCATGTTTGTAATACAATATAGTTCTCTCTTTTGTAGCTTAGATCTACTAATTGTGAATCCATTGTTCCTAAAATTTGAAATAAGTAACTCTATTTTATTAGATCAGGACATTATAATGCATTCGTCCTCTTGCCCAACAAGAAAAAAGAAGAAAAAAAAAAAAGATTGTTGGTTCTGCTTTTTTCCATTCTGATAATTTGTATTACACACATGTTCTAAGACATTTTTTACTTTTGTATTTTCCAGATTATCTTGTTGTCTCGGCCATAAGGCAAAATCATTCTGCTTCCTAAGAACACAAAAACTATCAGGGAGCTGGTAGAGTTGCGGCAACAAGAAGAACTACAACTTGATTTAAATATCATGGAGCTTTTTTTTTTTTTTTTTTTTTGGTCAAGTGTTGGTCTCAAACGCATACGCAAGTATATGTGGTCGTACAAGTAATATAATGATAAATAGAGTGTCGAACCCACAGAGACTTGTGTAGACTACTCACAAATTCACTATAATTGTTATTTAATCAAGCCAAAATAAAAATCCAGGAATGTAACGATTCTAAGAAATAACTAATTATCAAGTAACGAGTTGATTGTTGTGTATTTAATAGAGACAACTACTCTAGGGTTGTGATCAATCCACCACTCGTATTGCATTCTAATTGACTCTCCCTTTCATATAATTCACTCATGGTTGCTAATT
>MDKI01265820.1:0-51363 GCA_005239505.1 Nicotiana paniculata | reverse complement strand
TAACCTACAATTTCGCTTAGATTAACACACGGGGCAAGTTCTAGACTACACAGGATAGCATACTTTTGGTTCTTCTTAGTCAATCAAGAACAGATTAAGAATAATTAGTCAACGAGCAAGAAGAGAAAGGAGAAGAAAAAAAAAGAACCAAAAGAAAACAAATTAAATAAACTGAAATAGCCTAAAATAGTGATTGACATGAGATTTGGTTTTAATAACATGCAAAATAACAAGGAGGGAAAGATAATACCCATTAAAGGGTTTGGCCGGAGAGATGAAATGGTCGGACCTTGGTCGGATTCCGGAGGGTTTGAAAAGTCAAACCCACATGAATCAATTGCTCTTATCAAGAGCAACTGACTCATGTAGGTCCGAATCGTTGAATCGATCGAAGTCGACTATTGTAGCATTTTAGGTTTTTCAGATTCTTAGATCTGAAATCGGGTGATTTTGGGTGGGATTTTGGTGGAATCAATGGCGGGAGGTGATTGAGGGAAGGGTGAGGATCATCTACTTAAGTTTTTGAGAGAGTATGAGAGTTTGAGCCTGTCTAACAGGGGAGGGAGAAGGGGATTAAATAGCACGAAATTAAGCAGACAAATAAGGGAACAAATCAATCATACACAAATAAGGAATGAAAATAATTCTCAGAACCAATTGAAGTCGGGGTTCAATCAATTAACAGTCATAACAGCGTGTAATTAGGCGAGTACCACTCAAAATAAGGAAAGTATCAATTAACAGGCAGTCTCAAAGCAAATAAGGTAAGTAAATAATGGAAGCATGGTAGGTTGAATGTAAATAAGGAAAATATCAACATCATACGAGAAAGGAAAGAGTAAACGAAAATCAGTAGAAGATTTCAAACCCTAGAATCGGCAGTAAAAAATAAGGTACATAAGGTAGACAAGAGGACGTTCAAAAGGAGAACCATAAAATCGGTACAAATATCACATAATGAACCTAAATATGAGTCTTATTAAAAAACAAAATCGACCTATATTTGATTCAACTAAGATCTAGGAAAAAAAACTAATTTTAGGTTAGGTACGAATCAGTGGAAGATATGAAAATATTCGTACTCACATAGATTAGGGGATGAACCCAGACGGAAATAACCAACATATAAGAGATTTTGAACCATATCTGGTTTGAATCTCTCAAGATTAGCTTTCCATTTGAGGTAAGCGAGTTAAGTAACACCCCAGATGAGTAGAAGGTAAAGAGATAGGGCCAAATAAGGTAAGGAATCTCTAAATGATTCCATTTCTGGATAGGAATTAGAAGGGGAAATGGGAGTGTTGCGCTAGGGTTTCATAAGAGAAAGGGGAGAAAGACGAGAGCGTTTGAGGGCGGCGGGTAGGTGGAAATGGGTTAGGGTTAGAGAGTTTGGTATAATTAAAAGGGGTTGGGGTGTTGGGAGTCGTTGATCTTTTGAGATCAACGGCTAGAATTAAAGCTTTAGACCGGGCGGGTTAATATGGATGGGTATGGATACTGGGTTAGGACGGGTATGGGTATTGGGTTGGTTAATGGGTTAGGTTGTATTGGGTTGGGGCTAGGTCCAAAATTAATTAGGAAAGGGGCTAGATTTTAAATACCTAATTAAACCCGTTAATAATTTATAAAAATAATAAATAAATAATAAAAAACATCATTTGTGCATGAAAAATGATTTAAAATAATTACTTAATATTATAAAAATATAAAAAATCATTTTCCTATGTAATTATGCATATATGTGGCTATTATTGTGAGATATTGCAATTATAGCCTAAAGGCAAATATAATTATACATATTAATTTTAAAGCTTAATATGAATATAAATGATATAATTAAGTAATAAATCATTACAAAATTATTTGTGATATAATTAATAATTATTTAGATAATAAAATACTGGAATAAATTGATTGAAAGCCTTTAAAAATTATGGAAAATTATGGAAAAATACTGGTTGATGCTCATGCACTATTTTGAAAGTATATATGTATTTACAAAATATATATGGGAAAAATTGGGTATCAACAGTAACCACGGCTTGAGAAGCCTAGGGGCCCTATGGAATATGTGTGGCTTGAGTAGTCTGTAGAGGTGCACCTCTCCTGAGTCTGGGGCAGTCCCTCACCATATGACGAGTGTCATAACACTAAAAACTACCCTCGTAGGATGTGGCTGCTGGAACTGTCTGCGGCCTGATCGGTTGGACTGACCACTGAAAGCACCCGGTGTAGGAGGTGCACTAGATGATGGCGGTGCATAAAGGGGAACTTGGGGTCTGGGAGTGGCCGGAAAACCGCTGGAAGCTGGAAGTGTTAAATGAATAGGGCGCCTCACATAACCCCTATCATGACGGGCTGCAACTGGGGCACGGGCACCATTGTATGTGCCAAAATCTCGAGGCCTCTTGGCCTCCCTCTCCTCTCTCTCGCGGGCCCACATACCCTCTAATCTCCTAGCGATCTCCACTACCTATTGGTATGGGATTTCCATCTCTAACTCTAGAGTCATGCTGAATATGATACCAAGGTTGAGCCCCTCGATAAATCGACAAACTCGCTCCCTCACAGTAGCAACCAAGGCTAGTGCATGCCTGGATAAATCACTGAACCAAACTGCATACTCCGATACGGTCATAGAACTGTGGCGCAACTGCTCAAACCCTACGCTCCCTAAGACTCTGGGGAGCAAACTCCCTCATAAACATCTTTGAGAATTGATCCCATGTGAGTGAAGTTGCTTTTGGCGGACTGCCCAACTCATACGCTCGCCACCACTAATAAGTCGCTCCCTTAAGTTGGAACGTAGTGAAAGAAACTCCACTCGACTCCACAATACACATATAGGGAGGATACGGTGGCACTCCTCAAGAAAACCCTTGACATTCTCTGAAGCCAAACCAGTGAAAGTAGGAGGGTCGTACTTGTTGTACCTCTCGAGCCTGACCTGCTCCTCCTCGTAAGTTGTTTCCCTAACGTCGGGTTGAACTAGGACAGCCGGATGTACTAATATGACTTTTGGGACCTGGTCAACCTGGACCCACTGCTCTGGGGTGCAGGCGGCGGAAGTTTGTTCTCCTCCCCCGGCCTGAAATGTGGCAAAAGCAAGTGGAATCATCCCCGCCTGAACTGAAGTGCCAAACATGCTCAGAAACTAGCTGAGGGTCTCCTGAAGTGCTGGGGTAGTAAAAGGCATCCCAGGTGCCTGCTCTCCAGCTAGAGCTACTGGTGGCTCCTCTATAGCAGCTCCAGCAGGTGCTTTGGATACACCACATGCCCGTCCTGGCCTTTGCCCCAACCCCGACCTCTCGCGACTGTAGTAGGGGCGGGGGTGTCTGATCATCATATCTAGTTGTGTGTGTCCTCACCATCTGTGAGAGAATAGAAAGACAAAGATTTAGAATTCAGAAGTCAAAAAAATCGCACGACAAGGAATAAAATAAGTGAAACTTTTCCTAACAGTTCCATAACCTCCGGAAGATAAGTAAAAACGTCTCCGTACTTATCTGAGAGACTCTACTAAACTTGCTTGTGACTCATAATGCCTATGAACCTAGATCTCTGATACCAACTTGTCACGACCCCAATTTCCCTCCATAGGATGTCGTGACGTCACCTAATCTCTAAGACTAGGTAAGCCTAACATTTATGCAGAGATAACCGAAAAAATTATTAAAGGATCAAAATCCAACAACTAGCATAAGGAAAATCTCCACAACTCAGTATATACATATTTGCCCAAAACCCAGCGTCGAAATACAAGTCACAAGCTCTATGTCAATATCAAAGTCACCCCTATAAAATTGTATCTAGTAAAGAAGGAAAATATAGAAATGGATAGAAGGTGATTCTGAGGCATGCGGATGCGGGCAGGTCTACCTTGAAGTCTCCAAATGCGAACACAGCGCACTGGTGTCGGGACAGATAGGAAGTACCTAGATCTGCACAAAAAGATGTGCAGAAGCGTATCACACAGTACCTAGTAAGTGCCAAGCCTCACCTCAGTAGAGTAGTGATGAGGCCAGGTCAAGGCCCTACTGGAAATAATAAGAAACAGGATGAAAGATTTAACAATATAATAATAATGACAAGGAAATGAAACAAGTAAGGAGTAAACCAAGACTTAGCTACACAGAATTTAGGCAAATAATACAACACAGAAGGAAACAAAAGAACCAAAGACAAACACAACAAATAGATAAAGATCAATAAGGGTCACTACCGAGGTACCGCCTCGTAGTCCCAAATCACAAGAACAACTCACAATATTTCCCTATACCACTGCGAGAGCCTTTACATTTAGTTTTGAAAATTATTTCCCCGAAGTACCATCCCGCATTTTAGCCACCTTATCACACCGCATGACTTCTAATAGTTCCCCTGCTAGCAACAGGTATCAAGCCCACCTTATCTCACTGCGTGCATTTTAACCCCAAAACCTTATACCACCACACGCGTATCAATATCACAATGTATATAAATCGCACCTCAAGTGCCCAACATCACAACTTGCCAGAGAAACCAAACAAATACAATCTTTTCACAGTAAAGAGCCCATGGCTCAACCACAATGTAAACAAGAATTTCAACAATAACAACCGGAATGGACAACTCCACATAATGGTATTTTATAACTTAACACTTTGCCTCAATGTGAATCACGGCCTTTAAATCTAAATACCAATTTCAACAACAAGATATTCCATGATTTAAAAACTTCAAATAAAGAGTTCAATAATTAAGTAATGAATACGGAATAAAGGAAACAAGAACTTCAACTAAACATGTAGGGAACTTAGCATGTAAGAGAATAAGATAAGTAGACATGTGAAAATAGACTAAGAATGATGAATATAACATGTTAAGATAACTCAATTAAGGCATGAAAAGAATCTACATAGCTAAAATCGGTAATTTCCACATTTAGCTCGTGTACACACTCGTCACCTTGCGTACACGGCTTTCACACATCACAATTAACACAACCAACACAAATCCTAAGGGGTAATTTCCTACACAAGGTTAGAAAAGTCACTTACCTCAAATCACGCTAAATCAATCCACTAGTAGGCCTTTTCCTTGATTATCCAACTTCGTACGGCGTGAATCTAGCCAAAACAACTTCATACTATAAATATAAACTACAGGAAACTAATTTAAACAATGAAAATATGATCTTTCCAAAGAATTAAAAAGTCAACCCGGGACCACGTCTCGGAACTCGGCCAAAATTACAAAATTTGAACACCCATTCGATAATGAGTCCAACCATACAAGAATTACTCAAATCCGACCACAAATCGCCTTTCAAATCCCCAATGTTTAGCCTAAGAAGCTTGTACTATTTTTCCCTAATTTTCCAACTCCAAACACTAATTAAATGATGAAATTATCAATAGATTCATGTAAATTAACCAAAACCGAGTTAGGATTCCTTACCCCAAAATTTTCCTTGAAAACCCTCGATAAATTTCCTCCCATCGATCTCTCTAAGTCCAAAAATAGATTATGAATCAAACCCTTGAAATTTCCCCTTTCTGCCCAGCGAATCTGCTTTTTGCGAGCCTTCCATCGCATACGTGATGTCGCACCTGCGGAAAACCATCGCATGTGCGGATTCCACTTAAGTCCAGAAATTTTGCTTCTATAGACAATGGCTCGCACCTACGAGCATGCTTCTGCGAAGTTGTGTTCGCACCTGCGGTCCCTTGCCTACTCACACCACTCCGCTCCTGCGACACCCCTTCCGCTTCTGCAGAATATAGACCGCACTTGTGGTCCCAACTGGGCAAGGCCAGCTTTGCTTCTGTGATCAACTACTCGCCTTTAGGAGTTCGCAGTTGTGGCCAATCCCTCTACAGGTGCGGTGACACCAGAAGCTGGAAACTTTACCAATCCAATAAGTCCAAATTAGATCTGATTCAATCTGTTTCACCCCCCAAGGCCCCCAAGACCCCGTACAAATATACCAAAAAGTCCTAAAAAAAATAACATACCTACTCGGGGCAAAAAATCACATCAAACAACATCGATTCTACGATTCGCAACCCAAATTCAAACATATGAACTATGAACTTCTGAATTTTGAAACCAACACCGATTCATACGAAAACAACTCCGATTGACTTCAAAATTTTCATACAAGACATAAATGACATTACGGGCCTATTCAACTTCCAAAATCAGGATCTAACCCCGATATCAATAAAGTCAACTCACGGTCAAACTTCCCAATCTTCCAACTTCTAGTTTTCGCCAAATCACGCTGAAACGACCAACGAACCTCCAAATCAGCATCCGGACACACTCCTAATTCTAAAATCACCATACGCAGCTATTGGAACTATCAAAGCTCCATTTTGGAGTCGTCTACACAGAATTCAAACTACAGCCAACTCCTTCAACTTAAACCTCTAATTAGGTACTATGTGTCCCATTTCACTCCATAAATCACTCGAAACCAAAACAAAATACCCCGATAAGTCGCATAATGAAAATACATAGAGGATCAAGGATAAAATACTCAAAACCACTAAGTGGTTCGTTACATCATTTGGCTAAATAAGCAATCACAATTAGTGAATTTGATATTAAATATGCGATCAAGTCAGAATTTTTGGCCAATTTTGTGACCGATTTTAGTATTTGCTTAATGCTCGTGGCTGCTAAGAAGCAGTGTTGGTGTCGGAAACGCCATTGGGAGTTTGGACCTTGTTTACTAATGGAGCCTCCAAAGTAAAAAGGCCCGACCTCTGGATAGTTCTAATCATGCCCTAGGGGGAAAACCTGAGGCAGGCCATTAAAAATATTCTGTTAACTAAGAATGAAGCCGAGTATGAGGCTTTGGTTGCAGGACTAGAATTATCTCGGGGACAAGGCTCCGAGGTTATCGAAGTGAAATACGACCCCCAAGTGGTAGTAAACCAAGTGGATGGGATTTTCGACACAAAGGAAGAATGCATGCAATAGTATTTGAAGAAGGTTCAGGAACTGCTTGCGTGATTCAGAGAATGGTCAATCATCCATATTACAAGGGAAGAAAATGTGAAATTAGACGCATTGGATAATTTGGGGTCATCCACAAAAATGAAATGGTCTGATTCCGGTACGTTAGTCCAACTTTTATATTCATTGTTGGACGTGGATGGCTATTGCGAGATAAATTTGACCAACTTGATATGGGAATGGAGGAACAAATTTATCGAATATCTCTGGCATGGTAAATTACCCGAGGAACCGAAGGCGTCTCGCGCACTGCGGACCAAAGCAGCATGCTACTGCATCATAGATGGGCAGCTATACAGGAGGTCATTCCAAGGACTATTGGCCCGGTGTCTAGGGGCCTCAGAGGCGGACTACGTGATGAGGGAGGTCCACAAAGGAGTTTGCGGGAATCATTCTGGTGCAGACTTGTTAGTTCTAAGGTTGAGCAGGGTGGGTTATTATTGGACCTAGATGGAACTGGACACAAAGGCATTTGTTCGAAAATGTGATAAATGACAGCATCATACGCAGTTGGTGCATCAACTGGCAGAACTTTTGCATTCAGTTCTATCCCCGTGGCCATTCATGAAATTGGGAATGGACATAGTTGGTCCTCTTCTACCATGCCCTGGAAAGGTACGGTTTCTTTTATTTTTAACTCATTACTTCACTAAATGGGTTGAAGCAGGTCCTTTCCAAAAGATTGGTGAATGCGGAGTGGTTTACTTCATACGGGACCACACAATCTGTCGATTTGGAATACTGAAGGAAATCACTTGTGACAACAGGCCGTAGTTCATAGGTTCAAAAGTCACAAGGTTTTTGGAAGGGTTAAGACTTAAGATAATTACGTCTTCACCATACCACCCAAGTGCTAACGGACAGTCGGATAAACCAACAAGGTAATAATTCAAAACATTAGGAAGAAGTTAGAAGAATCTAAGGGCAAATGTCCAGATGAGCTACAGGGAATATTATGGGCATATCGAACAATAGCAAAATCGAGCACTAGAAAAACACCTTTCTCACTCGTGTAGGACGCGGAGGCTCTGATACCGGTAGAAGTGGGAGAGACGAATTTACGATTTTCCAGGGAAAACGAAGAAACAAAAACAATGAAGCGTTGCTGGTTAAGCTGGAATTGCTCGATGAACATCGGGACTTGGCGTACATAAGGATGGTGGTTCAAAAGCAAAGGATGGAAAGATATTGTAATCGCAAGGCCAATCTCCTCTATTTCAAACTAAGGGATTCGGTTTCAAGGAAGGTGACTCAGAGCACTCGGGAAGCCAACACCGGAAAATTAGGACCAACATGAGAAGGTCCTTAGCGGGTTTTAGCTATCACCGGTAAGGGGTCATACGAGCTGGAAAATCAAGATGGAGTCAAATTTCCCAATAATTGGAGCGTGACTCATCTCAAAAGGTTTTATTACTGATGGTTCCTGCCAATACTGAAAGTATATGCTGCACTCTTTTTTCCTTCGATCGGTTTTTATCTCAATCGGGTTTTCCTGGCAAGGTTTTTAACGAGATAGCATCAGAAAATATACTACGTCTGAAGGGACATTGGCAAAGGAAAGACCTTTGAATATCAAGGCACTAAAATTTTCTCATCGATGGTAAACGGCTATGTGGATGATTAAATAATTTTTGGCTTGGCAAGCCTTTCCTTCCATTGTTAAAAAAAGGATTATTTAACCATTGACAAGTTGTTTTCATCGGTGAAGCAGCAACTGGGTACAAGACCTCTAGTGCTCGAATTCACATGATTCACATTCGAACACAGGGGGGAATAACATATGATACCGCATGAAGAAAGCCATAAAAATTGGGGAATGTTAGAACCGAGATAGTAATGTCTCACCATGGACGGGGACTGCATGATCAGCCCCGTATAAATAAGTTATACAAGTTAGTCACATGTATTGGCTGTTTTATTTACTTTAGTAAATGATTGCTTTTGTACTTTTAAAGATAGAAGGAACAAAATAAAGTCTTTTTATTTTTGTATTATTCCTTGTCCAAATGATGATTTAATTTTATTATTTGAAAGTTATATAAAACTTCAAACGATTGTGCCAGAACAGGAGACGTCCTCTTCAAGAGAACCGTAAACATAAGGGCCCTCTCTTATGAAACCCTCATAGTAAAGGTTAGATTCCGGAAGAGTTTATGCCCTAATCAAAAGCTATCAGATGAAAATATACCTGAAGATTTAATCAACTAAAACATAAAGGGAATATTTTTGCACAATACTTAAGCAAAAAATTATTATTTATCAAGTATTGGACTCGATGAAAGGTTAGGCGTAATTACAAAACACCAACAAAAAAAAGTTATACACCATTGCTGCCAGAACCCAAAGAAAGAAAGATCTACGTTTCCCCAGTAGAGGGAGGTTGTGTCACTACCAGTCCAGGACCTTCATCTTCTTCAGTCTCCCCTTCGATTCACGAATACTCGGAACTAGTACTCGGGGATTCAGTCACAGCGAGTCGAGCAGGAAGATTTTCACGAGCAGATAACTCCAGTTCCCGAGCTTGGGCAATACAATGATCGATGTTGGTGATGCCCACTTTGGCCTCCTCTAAGTTCTTCCTCTTCATATGATATATGGAATATGTCTTCTCGAAAACAAGGGAATCCTCTTGATCTTAGAGTTTGGCCCGGAGTTTATCAATTTTCGCCTGGACCTCTTCTTTTTCAGATTTCATGGCGCTATGGCGGGATTCGAGCTCAACATTTGTAGTTGAGTGAAGTCGATCTTTCTCCATGGACCTCTTAAGCCTCTCTTCCATTCGGGCCCTCTTCTCCTCGGCAGTATTGCCCTCCTCGGTTTTGGAGCATAAGGTGGCCTTCAAATTATTGACTTGTTCCTCAAAAGCAGACTCGCGCTCGGTAGCAATGATGGCAGCATCGTGAAATTCGGCCCACTTATCCTTAGCTTCTAAAAGCTTTTCATTTAATTGGGCAGCTTCCTGGTTGTGCATCATACTATATTGCTCGCTCTAGTGCAACTGAGTCTTAAGCCCATCCATCTCTGAAACTTTTGCCTCTAGCACCGGGAGGCATGCAGCGAACTGGTTCCTCTCAGCCAAAAGTTGATCCCACTCGGAAGCAAGCCCTTATTTATCAAGGATCAACCTTTGAAGGCCCTCGAAAACAAGGAGGTTGGCCTAAAAAGAGGTAATTAGAATTAAGGTTACAATTGCAGCATGTGCATTTAAAAAAAAAGAGATAAAAGGAAACTGGAAAGATACATGCGTCGCTCTGTGCATGTCAATATTTATTAGGCGCTCCCCAGAAAATGAGCCCATATTCTTCCAATTCCTCTCTGAATTGGAGGTAACGCAGTTGGTGCTGGTGGCGAAGGAGCAGCTGGTGTCGATAGGCGTGAACCCATCGGTGTGGAAGGTGAAGAGGCAACGGGGGAAGAAGAAGTGTTGACCATTATTTTCTCAGTGGATGGAGGTAGAAGAGGATCAAGGTCCGGACCCCTTGAACCAGAAACAGTAATTGGGGCCGGGAAGCGAGACTCAGTATTCTCTACCAGGTCCATATCACGCGAAAGTGCTTGAGTTTCTTCTAAAGTTGGGTTTTGAAGCTCCTTCACGGAGCATCCGGTTGAGCAATGAAAATATTTTTCTTCTTTGAAGGGAAACCTCTTCATCATTGGTCTCCCTACATCAATGAGGACCGTGGTGCCAGCTTTGATGGCATTTTCTTTACTCTCTTCTCCTGAGTCCCAGCCGAGGAGGAACACTTTCTCTTTGATTTCTTGTCCTTGGGCTAGGGACTCCGAGAAGAGGCACCCTCGCCGAAATCAGGTTCGCGGGCTCTGTTTTGGGAAAGATCATTTTGCAGCACCCTTCTATCCTCCTTAGGGTCATCTAAGTCGTTGTTCTCAAGGTAGGTGACAGAGTCCCTCAGAAGCCCTATATAAGACATAAACGGAGTTAGCAATTTATTTATGGGATTTCTTGTGTTCAAGCATAAAAGAAAGAAGGATTTTTTATTTACCATGGTGCTTGGCCTTCCACCTGTATTTGGGGACCATCTCCTTCCACCGACAGGTTTCTTAAGGTGTAATGTTCAAGATTTTCTGAACCCATTGGTTCAGGACTTGGACTCATGGCGGTTCCCATCGGGTAGCTGAAACGAAGGAAACAGAAAATTAGCAAAAGCAGGAGATGACCTTTTCATAAGGAAGCTAATAGAAAACCGAAAACCTATGAAAAAGGTTCCACGATTCAGGAAAGGATGGAGTTGTGGTCGGGATGATATCCCCGGTAGCAATAACGGCGAATTGCTCCATCCATCCATGGTCGTTTCATCACCTACGTTGGTGAAGAGATCACAGTGACCACGCTTTCTAAAGTAAATGTTCATTATGTGTGAAAGAGTCTGGGTTTTCCCGGTCTGAGTGCACAGTTGACGAAGGCAGGCCACCGTTCGCAAACTAGATGGGCCTACTTGTGCTAAGCAGACCTAATATCGGTGGCAGAACTGCAAAATTATTGGGTCAAGCCCTTCACTTGACCCTAAAGAGAACGAACCCAAGATAAAAGGATACGTATAGACATACACAAACCCCTTCCTAGAGTATGTAACTCGATCTACCATATCTGGGGCGAGAATTTCAAGGTTGTGACAGTTGCAGTCCTCCTTCACATTTGGGATACTAGAAGGGCGAATGGAGGAAGGAAACCTACAAACTGGCCAAAATCGGTGGCCTTAGCAAGTTGCAGAATGAGCCTTTTTCTTGAAGATCACTCGCGGTGCTGAGATGATGTGGTATGATGGGACTAACAGTGGGAGGATCAAACTCAACATCGACCTCATTATCCTTGTTTTTCTTTGGGCCTCCCTCGAAGAGAAGATCAGTGTTTCCGAAGAAAGTAATGTAAGAAGCCATGGTAACAAAAGGTTAGTAAAATTCTTGCTGAGAAAATTGAATGTAAAAGATTTCTAAGCAAATGCAGAGAAGAAGGCTTATGAAAGTTATAAAAGTGAAGTAGTAAAAACGATGAAGAGTAGAGAAGTTATAGACGGCAAAAATCGTGATCATGATTAGCTCGAAAACCGGCGAAAGTAGTTTCTAAGTCACGGGGAAACACGTATTCAGCGTATTAAATGCGAGAAGATGTGCGTCCTTTCAAGCGTTAGAGACTGTTCAGAAACATTCGTGCCAAGAAGGGAATCTTCACCTACTTCTCGGTAACATTAAGTTATGTTATCGGAAAGTAGGGGGATTGTCTCTATGAGATAAAACTGGTCGATATAACAGGTGATTAAATGGTGAAATGACACGTGGAACCGAAGGTAGGCAAAGGACGAGTCAGGAAACGCTAACGCTGATTACAGCATATATGACTTATATCGGATAAGTTTCAAAGAGAATGCGGTCAACGATAGAAGTTCAAGGATTTGTCATCGATAAAGCTGTCAATGAAGGAATATTTGCTAACATTAAATGAGAAGTCGTTACAGAAAATATTTGCATTCAAGGTCTGCCGTAATATATTCATCAATGACCCCTTTTATTCCCATTTAAGGGGGGATTGATCTTAGGATCTTGTTTCCCTAGGTAGAACTATAAATAGTAGGGTCAACAACCAAAAAGACGAAAACACTTTATACGCAAAAGCTATACTATTTTGCTCTCAATTTAGTAGCTTGATCACTGCGTTAACTTTATTTTCACTTTTTCCTCATAAAGGTTGAGTTCGGAACCAGACTTGTTATCTTCTTTAATTTCAATCGCTAAACTCTTAAGCTAAAACTTATTTATTTATCGTTTTAGGATCAAATTCGCTCGTCTATAAATCACGTTACAAATTCAATTGTATTGTTTTATGGGTAAATACTGATGTGTAAGACTTAGAACTATAAATTTTAATCTAAAGTGACATGTTACACGTATACGACCCAAACACGCAGACAAGATCCTTAAAAGAAATATATCGATCCATTTGATGTCATTCTTTGAATTGACTAAATAGTAATGAGAAGGGTGGACAAATGTCACTAGTAGTGTGACCTGATATTGCTTCTGAACTGCTTTTCTTTTTAGCACTGAGAACCCTTAAGATCAAAGGCAAAACGAATAATTCATGTAGAAAGAAAGGGGACAAAATTTAAGGGATCGTTTGCTTCGAATTTGTGGATTATAATCCCACATCATAGCTAATATTAAGATTTTCATATAAAATTTATATCGCTTTTAATTAATACTCGAAATCAATCAAGAGATAAATCCCAAATATTGAGATTAGAACTCTAATTTCGGTAACTAAATGATCAAAGGGTGTTGCAACCCAGATTTTTGGGGAGGGGAAAAGAGCAAAAAGTGATTTGGTTTGAATACGGCTTATGAAGGTATAAATTATACTGAGATTAGTTATGTTAAAATTATTTTTTATTCATTATGTTATATTAAATATGACAATAGCATAATTTATAAGAAGAATGTATAAGTTATACCGATGTTAATTACCCCACCCTCTATAAAGTTTAAGTTATCTCGGTATTAATTTTATCCTCAAATAACTTATACCTGATTTGCTAACCAAATAAATTATTAAGATAGTATTAAATTTTTATATCAGCACTATACTTTCTTATACTGCGTACCAAAGACCCTAACTGAGTAAATGTTGACGCTAAATTAAACGACAAAGGAGCAGTCATTGACTCATTTCTGATCTCATTCTCATCACTATCAACCACAAATATCAATGAGATTGCAGATCAAAACTTACACAAAATGTAAAAACATATATACACACCATTCTTCTCCATATGAATGGAACTAAACATTTGACTAAATGATCTTCAGCACCGTCTATTGTTGCCTAATTTTTACTACATAATATCTCCCCTAGTCATGAACAATTGAATGAATCAGTATTGAAGCCTCATCTGTTGCCGGAACTGCATCATCTGCAGATAGATATACAAAGGATTTAAATCACATACACTGATGATAGATATAGTTTACGCAAATTTTAGATGACAATTCTTTAAAATTAAAGAACAACAACAATAACAAACTCAGTTTAATCCCAACATGTAAGGTGTGGACAGAGTAATATGTACGCATACCTTACTCCTCCCTAATGCAGGTAAAGAGGCCGTTTCCAATAAATCGTAGGCTCGGGAAGACAATTCTTTAAAATAACACAAGAGCAAAAAATGAGATGAAGATACCTGCAAGAGGAGTTGGCAAGTGGGAAACAATATTATCTAAAACACTTGCAGTTTCATTTTCTTGAACCATCCCACTGCTTTTATCTTGGTTGATCTCAACGGCATTTGTATTTTCAGTTGGATGAAAAATATTGGAGATGAAATTGTTGATTATCCCTCCACTTCCACTTCCACTTCCATTATTACCATTTTGCTCAGAAGCTATATCTTCCTTGTTATTATCCTCATCTTTAACATCAAAGGAATTATTTTTTCCTTTGTCCACTGCTCTAGGGCTCATTAAGTTGGAAATGAAATTATTAATAACCCCACCTTCTTCTCCAACATTTTCTTGAATTTGTTCTTCCACTTCTTGATCTCCAGAGCTAGACAAGTTCAAGTTTGGAATATCAGTCAAGCTATCTTCCATTTCGAGCACCACTTTCAGGATAATTTAGCTACTTTTTGCTAAGTTCAAAAGATTGAAATAGTGGTGATAAAGGTGGACAAATGTCGGTTTTATAGGTTATTCAGTAATGGTAATACCTCCACGTATTTTAAAGACTCTGTCTGATTTTGGTCTCTGTATTTCAGCACCCAATGAGTGAAACACACGTGAAAGGTCATTGGATTCTCTCTCACTCCCCATGCTATTTCTGCAAAGTCGGTTACAATGCTTTTGAATTTTTAGTTTTGGAAAAGCCAACAGGTAAGGTTTTTAAGTTTATATAGTACGGTCAGAAACTTATCTTTATTTATTGTAACAGATAATATATTTTTATTTTTTAAGATTATAAATTGTATATTCTAAGAAAGCTATTTATGAATATCTATAATGACCTGAAAAGACAAAAGAGAGCTGCTATTTAAGTTCACTGAGCACTCATTAAAAGAGATGGTTTTCAATCTTTTTTATTTGTTGTGAACAATTTCTTTAACATAATCATATTGCTCATTAGAGTAGGATTGTATCCTTAAAAAGCACAAAAGAGATAAATGCAGATGGAAAGACTTGAAAGAAGTAAATTATAGTGCATATGACACATTTGTACTTCCACTACAAGTCTTCTATCATTCACATTTTAACATGAATGTGATGGGATTGATGGAATCCTCTACCTTTAATAAGAGGTATTATATTTGAGTATTGAGAATAAGAAATTTTTTGTGATGATCCGATAGGTTATTTGTAGTTTTACCCTTTATTTTTGTATTTCGAGATCTCGAATAGTTCTGTTTAGCTTTTATGGATTTGCGTGGACAGTCGTGTATTTTTCCGAAAGGTTTTTATAAGAAAATTGATAAAAATGTGAAATCGTGCCTTAAAACTCATTTGAATTGACTACGGTCAACGTATTGTGTAAACGGATCTGGATCAGTGTTTTGATGGTCCCGGTGGATCTGTATCGTGATTTGGGACTTGGGCGTATGTCCGAAATTGAATGCGGAAGTCCCTAGCTTGAATTAACGCAACTTGTTGAAAACTAGAAATCTAAAGGTTTAAAGAATCCCTAAGTTTGATCGTAAGTTGACTTTATTGCTACCGGGTTCGTATTTCAGTTCCAGAACTTGGTATAAGTTCATTACAGTATTTATGACTTGTCTGCAAAATTTGGTGCAAAACGGGATTGATTTGACGTGATTCAGATGTCCGGTTAAAAAATTGAAAGTTCTTAAGTCTCTTTGAAAATTTCATTTGTTTTGGTGTCCAATTTATAGTTCTAAATGTTATTTTGGTGTTTTGATCGCGCGAGCAACTTCGTATGATGTTATTACACCAGTATGCATGTGTAGTATGGAGCCCCGAGGGCTCGGGTGAGTATCGGATGCGTGGCGGAGTGTTGAAAGAGTTAGGACTTTGCAGGTTCTGGTGCACAGGCCTCAGACCTCAATTGCGAGGGCAGGTTCGCATTTGCGATAGTACAGGGCCTCTGTCAGGTTCGCATTCGCGGACAATTTCTTCGCAATTGCGTATAGGAACTGGGACAATAGGGATCGCAATTGCGATCAATTGGTCGTTTTTGCGAAGCTCTAGTGTTTGCATTTGCGAACAAATCATCGCAAATGCGATGATAACAGAGATCTGGATTTCTTCGCATTTGCGAAGCATTTCTCGCATTTGTGAGGACGCATTTGCGAACCCCCGATCGCAATTGCGACATTTGCGCCTGGACAAAAGAGGGAAAAGGGGAATTTAACTCATTTCTTTCAAACTCTCAACTCTAAACACCGTAGAGGCGATTTTCCCAAGAGATTTTCTTCCTAAATTCTTTGGTAAGCAACCTTAATCTATTTCTTTTCAATTACTCATTACATTTCATAAATTTTCAACATCAAATCTAGAATTTTCATAGTAGAAATTAAGAATTTGGGTAGAATTAGAATTTTTTTGTAAAATTGAGATTTAGACCTCAAATTGAGATGGGATTTCGAAACTAACTAAATAATCGTGCTTAGGGGTGCATGGGTAATGGATTTTGGTCCAAATCTCGATTTTTGACCAAGCGGGTCCGGGATTGACTTTTGTTGACTTTTTTGGGAAAAGTGCAAAGATCTTAAATTTATGTGTAATTTATTTTCCTTGTAATTAATTTCCCTAGCATTGTTTGATGTTATTAAGTCGACTTTGATTAGATTCGATTGGTTTGGAGGTGGACTTTAGAGGAAAGGTTCGGTTGAGCTTTGATTTGCTTGCGGCACGAGGTAAGTGTCGTGGTTAACCTTGACTTGAGCGATTAGGACTTGTTTACCTATTTGCTATGTGATTAACGTGTGGGTACAACGTATATGTGAAATGACGAGCATTTATGCGTTGTTGTTGGAATAAAGCATGAGAGTGGAACTTGTTGCCATTTTAATTATGATATACATGCTTATGTTAGATTATTACTTACTTGATCATTTCTTCTGTAATTATTGCTTAATTAGTAATGGTTGAGTATTTTGAAAGTTGAGGTTTGGTATGTTGGCATTATATTTGACGTAAAGCACATTCTCCACTCTATTTACCTCCCAAATTTATATTATATTTATTACATGGTAAGGGAGAGTGTTAAAACACGAAGGGTGATGACGTGTCATTTAAATATCTCATTTATTGATTAATACATAATGAGGAAGAGAATTAAAGCATGAACGGTGATTTCGGGCCATCTATACCACTTATTCATTGTTACATGGGCAAATCGAAAGTAAAAGCACGAAGGGTGATGCTGTGCTATTTCGTTTACCTTATGTCATTATTTCATGGTAAGGATGAGAGTAAAAGCACGAAGGGTGATGCCATTTTTATACCGTATGTTTATCTGTCTTCATTGGTTGATGAGTTATTTGGCTATCTTGTGATGTCATACCTGTCGTGGTTATTGTATCGCTTCCCCCTTTCGCATGTCTCCTCCCAATTGTACGTTGTTAAACCACTATTTTATTGTTGTGTGTATGTGTGTGTATACGTGTGTGTGTGTGTATGTGTGTTTACAGGTTTAATTACGTGAGTGTCCTATCATAGCCTCGTCACTACCTCGTCGAGGTTAGGCTCGACACTTACGGAATACATTGGGTCGGTTGTACTCATACTACACTTCTGCACTTCTTGTGCAGATTTTGTTATCGCTCCCAACAGTGCGTGAGGTGCGTCAGCTCGGATTATTGCATACAGAGGCTTGAGGTAGATTTGCTGGCGTACGCAGACTTTGGAGTCCCCTTCTTCCCTCTTTTACTGTTCATTTCATTGGAAACAATTGTATTTATTTTAGGCTCTATTTGTAGAACTTCTAGTAGCTCGTGTATTCTTAACTCCAGATCTTTGGGAGTAGATATTATTACATGAATTATGCTGGTGTAGTATTAGATTGAGTTCATATCTCTCGTCATCACCTTGTTTGAACTGTTAAAATCTGGCTATTTGACTATCTCACGTCAATTTACCTAGCAAGTGAATGTTAGGCATCACCACGATCTCAAGATTGGGATTCTGGATCGTGACATTTTTCGTAGCATAACTTATCGGAGAAAATCTTTAATTACGTCACCTAGATCTTCGAATAAACAATTCTATTTTGGAAATATCCAGCTTGGTATAGGTCAAGGAATGGCTTTGCTGTGGCTTGCACTAAATTTGTTACTTATTGGAGGGGACGGTGCAGCATTTTGTTGGGAAAAGCAACAAATGAAATCTGCCAATGTAAAGTCGCAAAGGCCATTAAAAACTCTGGCTTCATACTTTCATCTCTTTAATTTTTATTATTAGTGATCAGATGGATAGGATTTTGTCACCGTCACCATTAACAATTCGTAGCGGACATTTCTCCTTTAACGCGCGGCGCAAATCCAAATAAGTTGGGACCACGACACAGGTACTGGCCACCTGAATGGGAAAACTAAAAAACAGTTTTAATTTTTTTGAATTTTACCTTCTTATATGTGGGCTGTGGCAAATTTCCTGTCCAACTATAGCTATCTAATACTAACACCGAAATGCTGAGCATAATACTCTTAGAAAAGTGTTCTCGGATACATTTAGGGGTCGTTTGGTATGAGGTATAAGAAGGTATAGTGCTGGTATAAAAATTTAATATCACTTTACTACTTCGTTTGGTTAGCAAACCAGGTATAAGTTATCCCACGATTAAAATTAACACCGGGATAATTTATACCTTATAGAGGGTGGGGTAATTAGCACCGGTATAACTTATACATTCTTCTTACAAATTATGCAATTGTCATATTTAATACAACATAACTAATCCCAACATAATTTATCCCAGCATAACTTATATCAGTATAACTTATCCCGGCATAAGCCATATTCAAACCAAACGACCTCTTAAGAGTTTAGTCATCAAAAATTTAAAAGAAGTAGAACTCAGTTGAATGATAATCTAAGTGTTGCAATTTGCAACCTGTATGCATCAAGTGCTCGAACTGGAAAAGTTACTAACTCATTGCCAAACTACAAAAACACTCTCATAACGTTGCAGGTCCTAAATTGCATCAGATTCTAACCATCAATGTACAGGAACATTTGAAGTTTGATTTACAGAAAAATGAAGAAACATTCTTTTGAGTTCAAAGTGTAGTCAAGTTGAACCTGCAATGTTACTCATCATCACTTCGTACTCGACCAAACAATGCAATTTCCTCCTCAGCTCTCTTCTGAGCAGCCCTCTTCTGCTCCCGTTTGGTTTCTCTAGCAGCCGAATCAATTTCGACGTTCTCCATTACTTTACGGAAACCGGGAACTGTCCTCTCCATCTTGTTGTATACTTGGACACTTAGGTCGTGGAATATCTCAAACAATCTCTGCATGTCAAATGCAGAAACTGTCAATATGTGAACTTTTTTAGCAAACCAATTTGAAGATAAATTTAGCAACTGAATAGGGTCTTGCACCATAAAATAACCTGTGTGAAATAGACATAAAGCTTTCTTAAAGGTACATCAAACATGTCTAGTTCTAATCTAAAACTAGGAGATCACAATCATACGAACCCCGTATGACATAATGCACCGAATAGTAGTAAATTAGTAATATAGAGGAACTAACTTGTAATAATACACACCACAAAATCACGAAAAGACAGTTAAATTCAGCAACCAACGTGAGAAGAAAGAAGCTCTGTTCTTAATAGGTACCAAGCACGTACCATGACATCCTTGTTCCAGTCAGCAATATATGGAGGGCCCGTTGTGTATGTACCAAGAGGCTCGCGGTACCATTCACCACCATATGTGATTTGATCCATGGCTTGTTCAACACTTAGAACCTCCCATGGCCTCAATCCAGGGATAATCTTCTCCAATTCTTTCCTGTTTCACGTAGATGACCAGCTAAGTTATGAGATATAAATCAACTCCGCCCAAATCTTTCGTAAAAAGATTCTAGAAGTTGATGCAACTGACTCATTAAGTTATAATAGTGAAATATAGAACAGAAATCCATAATGTTTCTGATATGCATATGTCAATGACAAAGTAACGAATGCAAGATCAAATGATCTAAATTCTAACATACCCATTAACCAACTTAGTAATTACATATGCATCAACCCAGAGCAACGGCTCTGCGAAAGGAACCCAAATGTTGTGTGTGAATGTCTAAGTATGGTTCAACCCAGTGCCAACACTTTCCACGAAATGATAGATGTGATGGCATTGAGGACCACAAACCGAAATCTACATTATATCTGACAGTGCCTTACAATAAGTGAAATCATCCGAAACTACAAGAGTGGGCTGAATAAATACACCTTTTACAGATATAAAACCATCATGAACAATCCCCCATCTTCTACCCTGCTTCAACAAACTCACAATTTCATGTATTTTCTCTACAAAAAATTAATCATAATTTCATGTGAGGTTCAGCACTCGTTTCTTTCTTTTTTATTTTTGTATTTTTGGTTAACTTACAGAATCACACCACTCTACACCACAAGTAACATTCTGATCAAGCACACCACAAGTAAACATTCTCAAAAAAATTTAGTTATTACTTCTAATAAAACCACAAAAATTGCAAAATGAAATGACTCTACATACCTAAGATCCTTTGGAATGTATTTGTTTGGCATGTGGTCAGCCTCCAAAATTGATGTCAGCTCTGAGCCACTAGCCCAAAGAAACAAGGCATGACTCGGAGTCCTTAGACCAGGCCATACACCATCATTTGCTTCTAAAACAGCCAAATCACGTCTTTTACTCTCATAAGCTTCTTCTTGCATCTGCTTATATGTCTTCGGCTCATGTCCTTTGAGAGGAACCCAAGGAGGTATACCTTTCTGTAGTTTGTGAAGGAAAGCAGTAGCAGCAGCACCTAATCTAACTGCACTTCAGCCAAATAAATGCCAGGATTTATCATATGGCAACATGGACCTCAACCGCCAGACTGAGAGAAAACAGACCAAATTCTACAACTACAGAACAAGCACAAAGGTAACCTAGCATGTGATATAAACAACTGAACATGAAGACCTCATAATTTTACGATGCTTGCTGGGAGTAATATATGATTTATTGAATGACCAAATGCTTAAGAATGCCAGGGATATTAAAAGACCTCTATTTTCTGATTAAATTTAAGTTTGAAAACCAACTAATGTGCAGACTAATCTTGACAAGTTGTGCATTGCTTGCAAAGACAAACCTTCCCAAGTGGCAATTGCTTTTTCCAGACCATAAACCATTCCAATGGGAGCCCATTCATCCATATCCTCACCCCAAATGAAAGTATGTTTATCAATGATTCCAGCACCCCAAGCAGTCTTAAGCTGTATCAATTCCATTGGTCCCCTTGAACGACCTAATCGATCCTTGTAAAACCACCCACCGCTCCTCATAATAACTGAGTTCAAGCATTATGACAACAGTCAGCCGTTGAAAATAAGAATGAAACAAAACCAATAAAACATCCGATAGAATCTAGTTGAAAAACCACAACAGCACCAGATTACTTTAAAAACACCACAAAGCATCAGATCACTAAAGAGCCAGCTATTTAGCTTCAAATCAAATATTACAATAAATCATGATACGATCATGGAATATAGTTTAGAGAAAAACAAATACACATATCAATTTGGTAAAATTGGTGGAGAAATTAGAATTAAAGTGGCATTCAACTCTAACAGCCGCATTTGTGAATTGTCAAGGCAAGGATACAAACTATGATGTGTTGGAAGGAAAATGACGACGGCAGCATACAGATTAATCACCAAATGCATGTAACACTCTGGCTGTAAATATTTTGTATGATGCGTCACAAGGAAATCAATCGTGCCAGCATAGTGATGATGCACTAAGTACATGTCATCAGCTCTTAGGTTTTAGTTTCACTTCGCCAACCAGTACGAATTTGAATAAAATTTCTTTACAACAGTTTCTTACACTCAGAACAAGTGTGAGAATGTGTCTTTTAATCAATACAAGATCGTCTTCCAGAGGGGATTTAGCACTTATGCTCCATCCCCTTATTTGAGAGATCTCTGACCACATTGATACACATTAAATTCCCTTTAGAAACAAGAATGCTTGATAAGCTAACAAGTGAACTCCTTGTTTTTGTCATCAGTTGCAAATGAAAGTCAAGAAAATTGTTTCTTCAGATGCCTATTGTCCGAAGAAATCAAAAAGAGACAACAATATACGCTACTCAAAAATTGCAAGCATCAACAGAAGCAGAATGGCCATCAAGATGACTATATAAATCCACAAGAAAAGCAGTACCAGCAGCTTAATTCAAGATTGAATTTTTTTTTTTTTTTAAAAAAAAAGGCTCCAACAACCTAGACTCTTACTGATTGTCCTAATAATTCATATTTTATGGAGCCAAAATCCTAAGCAGTTCAAGGTGTACAGGAGAAGTGAGCACAATATTTACTAGTAACTCAAAGAATAATAACATCTCGAGCAAACGATATATATATAATGAATATAAGCAAACTTACAATCATAATATCGCTTTTCAAGCTTTTTGTATCCAATAGCCTGTGCAGCATCAATGGGCTTCCCAGGTGGGTATGGTCGTTGACGAAATCCCCAAAGCCCAAAATAGAACTGCCTTGCAAAATCCCAAAACTTATCATTTGATTCCTTCTTTGTCTTTATGGCTTTTCTGGGAATTGGCCTCCCATCCAATCCGATCACATTTGGCACTGCCTTCACATAAATCAAAGAAAACTTCACTCAGTTGGGGAATTCTTGAAACGGACTGAAAATACACAGTTAACAACAACAACAACAACAACAACCCAGTAAAAATCTCACAAGTGGAGTCTGGGGAGCGTAGAGAGTACGCAGACCTTACCCCTACCCCGGGGAGTAGAGAGGTTGTTTCCGAAAGACCCTCGGCAAAATACACAGTTAGCAAATTCCGGGTATTATCCAACAATCACACTCATGATCATCTTCAAAAATCACTGTGGTTAGAACTTAAACTTTTACACCCTTATGAGTTATGACTTACTACGAAAGACATTTTTTAAAACTTACCATAGAAAGGAACTTCATTGCTACATAAGTTATCTTTAGAGACATGAAAAGACTATCACTTGTAAAGCTAAATTGCAAATAGGCAACTCACAAACTATATCATGTCCCATTTTATGTTACAATATCTGAACGAGGTTCAAGATGTTAATAGGGCATTTACATCATATTAGTAGTGCTGAAAGAAATCAGAGTTAGCTGCTTAAAAACTGATTTCATAAACAAAATATCACATGAAACTTCAAATTTGAAGGTTAAATGAATTTAAGCTTTTGAAAAAATACCTAGTAACGAAATTGTGTCCATCAAATTAAGTTTCATGCCCTATTTTACTGATTTCTTCCCTACTACCTTATCACCAAAAAAAAAATGTTTTCTTCCTTACTACTGATCGACAAGTTCCCCAACTAAATATCCTAAATTCTGGTCCACTATATGAATAATGAATCTTCAATATCTATTTCTGGACGTGTTTCATTCCAATACTTCAACAACAGGATTCTCAAACTCTACGAATTCTGGACATTTTCTACAAATCTCTAAATAGACTAAAAAAGATTCATAACATACATCAAAAACCTTGTTATTTTACTACTAAACAATAAAAAGAAGTTTTTTTTTAATACCTGCCACAATTTCTTATCTTCACTTCTAAAAGGAGCAGAATTCTCTTTCAGCTCAAGCTCATTAAGCTTATCCGCAATCTCTTCAGCTTGGGCCAAGAACTGGACCACTGGGCTTTCCTTAAACTCAGCCCACCACTTGTCATTCTCCTCAATTTCTTCTTCAGTCGGGTTCTCCTTCTTCTCGAAAATTGGGTCCTCGTTCAGAATCTTCTCCACTTCGGGTGCGTGCCTTAAGTCGGGTCGGGTTTCGCATTCCCAGTAGAACTGGTCCAGCATTCTCCGGTAATGACCCGGTTGTTCTGGAGCTGTTTTTTTAGGTTTTCTTGAAAATGGGTTTGAAATGGCTGCAAAAGGTGGGGAATTTTGCTGGGGTTTAAGGGAATTAAAGTGGGTTAAAAGATTAATCGGTTGAAATGGTGTTGATGGTTTGTTGAACCAGTTGTTATTGAACGGGTTGAAATTTATTGACCCCATGAATAAAAATGGAAAATGTTTAAGTTTAGGGTTTATGGGGTTTTAGGATTAGAAATTGCTTAGAGTAAAAAAGATGTTTGAAAATGGCGGACAAAACAGTGACCTTGAGCGACTGGGAAGATGAGGAAGACAGGGAGTGGACGGCAATGTCTTGGGCTGTGTGGTAAGTCCGTGAGTTTGTAAAGCCCAATAATAGATGGAAATCTTTACCCAAATAGCCCGTCAAATTCACTATTTACTTCTTTTTGTTGATATATATAATACATTCGCCACTATTTCTAATTTAAGAAATTGGATGAGTAATTATTTAGATAATTTTTTCTAATTGATTTGTTAAAAAAGATGGCCCAATAAGATTATTATTGATCTAGGCGCATTTGCATCTATACCGCTTTTTGTGACACATTTTAACTTGTGTACGATTTGCAAAAAAATTGCAAGTGTACCTGATTTTTCGCATAACTTCAGCATACGGGGTTGAAGTAGCAAAGGCAATCACGCAAAACTTCAACATTCTAGTAGACGGGCCTAAAGTAGCAAGTGTGCTAAACCAAGTGTGCTGAAGTTTTTGTTTGTAATTGATAAACTTAAGCATAGTAGCTGAAGTTTTATTCTCTATTTGATGAAGTTTTTGTTTGTAATTGATGAAGTTTTTATTTTTGTAACTGGCGAACTTCTGAAGTTTTTATTTTTGTAACTGGCGAACTTCAACTATAGAGCTGAAATTTTTGTTTTTGTAACTGGCGAACTTCAGCTCTAGAACTGAAGTTTTTGTTTTGTAACTGGCAAAATTCGGCTCTAGAGCTGAAGTTTTTGTCTACTAACTTACGTAATTATTTATAATTTATTTTTAAGTAACTTGATAAACATATTTATGGCAATCATCCCATAAACCGAAGTTCCATAGCAGCACCAACAGCAACAGCAGAAGGAAGAAGAAGAAGAAGAAGAAGAAGAAGAAGAAGAAGAAGAAGAAGAAGAAGAAGAAAACGAAGGAGGAGAAGGAGGAGGAGAAAGGGGGCTGAAGTTATTTAAAAAGTGGATACAAGTTAAAAAAAATGGATATATGTTAAATGGGGCAACCAAATAGGGTGCCCCGTGCAATTTTTACAAATTATGTTGGATATAATTTTTAAAACCACCATTTATAATTTCATCCTACTAAGATTTTTTTAAAAAAAAAATCGGCCCAAGTCAAAATTTTGAAGCGCCGGAAATTCTAACGATTACCAATTTTTTTAGTCACAATACTGAAAATTCTGACAATGTGCTTTAAAATTCTCGTAGCTTGCTTCAAAACATTGTCGCGTGCTTCAAATCTGGCAAATTTTGACGGCATGTTTTATAGGCCTAGCAGTGTGCTTAAAAGTTCTTGCTTGAGACTATTTTCTTTGAACTTTTTTTTACAGGGTTAAATTGTAAATGATGACCCTAAATAATCCTACTTGTTCAAATTGCCCAATTTCTGAAGTTGATAAACAAGATGAAGCAACAACGCTTTGGATTGCTTCCCTCCCTCGATTTAAATTTATGTGACAAAATATCTTTTGTCCCATTGAAAATAATATAACTGTTTAAATAATTTGATTTAAATTTTACATTTTATCTTTAAGATCATAATTTTTAAAAATCTTATAATCATACAAGTATTATGGTATATTTAAGATCATAAGTTTCCAAAAAAAATATTTTCTTCCTTAATTTTATGTCTATACAACGTTGTCACATAAGTTGGAACAAAAAGCAAGTTATTACGAGACACAAGGGTAGTAGCAGAGCATAAATTGCATGAATGTTCAAAAAAAATCGAAAGTGTCACACATAGAAATTGAACATGTATCTCTCTTATATTAAGGAGATTCCAAATTATTTATATATACATAAAGTAACGTATATAATTATTTTTATTCGATTTCTGCAATATAATTTTTCCGTCAATAAAGTGCGTGGGGACCATAGCTCAAGTTCCAGCAAAGACAAAAATAGTACGATTTCTATATCGGAGTCAGGTTGAACGAAGCCGAAGATAGATGCAGGCGGGTTCAAATCAAGATGCAACCAAGTTGACAATAATGAAGACTTTAATCTCCCAAAAAAATTGTCTAGAATACCATGTGCGTGGAGATAAACTCTCAAGTTTCAACCATATTTTTAACATTCCTGCTGCTTTAAAACTAAAACTCATTTTTAACCCATGCTTACTGGCTCCAGTGCTAATTTTACTCGTGTTTTTTTTTAATGCATGTGCTTCTTTTAACAATATCAGGTAGCTCATGTTTATTCTTGAAGCGGGGGCTCATTTTAACTCATTACTAGGCTTCTTTCAACCAATACCAAGATTTTCAACTTATATCTATTTTTAATCATGACAACCCGCAGTTATGAAGATTGGGCATGTGAAGAAGGCAGGTTAAGTATTGTCAGAAAATCCAGTCCTAGGGAAGAATTATTAGGGTTTTACCCTGAATATCTAATCTATTATAATTATTTTTCTCGAAGGAAGAAAAAAAGACTCCTAAAAGAAATAATTCACCTTGATATGTCTTATCATTTTCTTGCAAGAGAAGTTTTATACTTCTATAAATTGAGGATCCTTTCTCACAACAATAATAAGACAATATGCACAATGTAGATTTAATTTGCACAATATTTGCTGACTCATATCTTACTTGTCTTTTCTTTCACATGTCAACTCGTCAATCATTCATCTGTCATTCATAAATTTTACCTTATACAAATAGTCCCTCTATTTTTCGGTAATAAAACGTAGTGTTATTGAAAAGTAAATAATACATCTTTTCTTGGAGGGGAAGTTCATGATTGATTTCTGACACTTGAAAGGACGCACGTCTTCTTGCATTTAATGAGCCAAACACGTGTTATCTCGTGATTCGACAAATATTTTCGCTAGTTTTCAAGGTAATGTTGACCATGAATTGTGTCGCCTATAAACTTTTCCACTACGCACCACTTTTACCTTTCACTTTTACAAACTTTTGTTCTTCGAATTTCCTTAGAACTTTTATCCAAACCCCTCTTTCTCAATAAAATTTTCTTACTCAGATTTTTCTACCACCATGTCTACTACTACTTCTGTCCTCGGGAACTTTGGCCTTCAGATCGATTGTGCCCCTTTTAAAAATAACAAAACCAAGGAAAATGATGGTAGTTCTCCTACTACCAATACAATCGTCCCATTTCAATTAAATTCTGAAGCGAATCTCCAAAGTACAAAAGGAATCTATCAACCCCAAAAATGACAGAAGTTGGCATGTCAGCAGATATCCTTCGTCTATTCTCCATGCTAGTATTCTTGTTGTGAAGGAAGATTGTGACTCGAAAATATTAAAATCTTAGCCCCAATAAAGTGTAAAAGGATACCTTTAGCAAACCGGGGTTCATGTATGTTTACCCATTCCCCTTCACATTAAGAATGGGTCAAGAAACTGATCCCATTATTTTAGAGTTTTGAACCTACTACCAAATCTGCTTGGCTCAGGTAAGCCCGTCAATATGGCGTACGGTGGCTTGCCTTCAGGTATTGTGCTCCCATTGGAGAAACCCTCAGCCTTTCCCATTTGATCAACCTCTACTCCCCAAATAATTAATGTAAAGGCATAATCAAACTCAAAAATATGGTCACCATGCTATCGTTACCAGTGTCGATAATGATAATGACCGTGGTTGGATGGAAAGGTTCGTTGTCATCGCCATCAGCGACATTCTTCTATCAACAACACCTTCTATCCATGAATCTTCGAACTTTACTCGTAAGCTTTTCAAATATCCTTTTTCCTAATGTGTTAAAGAAAATCCCTTCTTTTGCTAATTATTATTTCTCTCACTTCAGCCATCCATTGAATTTCACCATCGATTCGAAACAGAATATTTTAGATGTTTCCACACCAGACTTACGTAATTGAAAAGAAATTTCCCCCATATTCAACTAGAAGGCCAAGAACTATAGTAAAAACTTCTATTATCCCCTTTCAATCTCCAACATGACGTAGTACAAATTTATTGATTCCCTTTCATAATACGCAGTCCTTCCGAGTGGGTTTTCTATCTGCCTCGTTATTGAGGTTTCTAGTGACCCAATTGTGGACCAACAACAAATCCTTCAATTATTGACTGGAAGAGGGCTTGTGAAGCCGCTCTTGCCTCCGGTGAAGTTCCATCCTCCATGAGTCCCTAGTTTAAGGATAAGAAACAAAAAGGAAGACGTACCACCAAAGCTAAGACTCAGGGGAATCCCTTGACAAAAGAAACTTTGACTAGACCAACCATAGTGGTCCTCGATGAAGATGAAACCGAGGAAGACGGCGAAGTGGTTTCTATTCAAAGAAGAAAAAAAAAGATCTCCCCATCTCAACCAAATGCTCAACCGTGACAAATTCAAGCACTAATCACAGGAATGGAAACAGTTGAAAACACTGAGTCTCGTTTTTTGGGCTCCCGTTGTTGCTTCCAGTCAGAGAAATTCTACCTCTGATATTCCTCCATCTCATGCCTCAACATTAGCTGCAATAACATCAGCTCCTTCCTCAGCACCGGCTCCACCTGAACAAATGGAAGACATTCTCTCCCCTTGGTCACCCGACCATGGGAACATCGAGAACTCTTTCCCGGAACACATTCGAAAACGCGATGGCAAACGTAGCGTCACTCTTTTATTTTCAAATGAGTGATACTTACTCTCCAATCCGGTGGGAGGTTCCAACTACTTGAAGCCTTTGGCTTCGGACAAGGACCGGCGGAAGATAAAACCCCTTTTTGCATAATGCTTGAATAACAACAACATGCTTTTCTTCTCAGGTATCAACTTACTCTTCTTTTCTTTCCTTTTATTCTACTAAAAACCTTCCTCAATAACTTGAGTCTTTGACCTTTCAGGCGAACCTCCTTGCTTCCAAGAGCTTGCAAAAGATGATTCAAGCCAAAGAAGAACTTGCAGCCGAGCGGGATATCAATGCCGCTGAACGAGATCAACTTGCTGAGAACCTCCCGGCTTTAGAGTCAAGATTTTCTTAGATGGGCGAGCTTGAAGCCTGGTTGGAGCAATATGAGCAAGAAAATATAGCTCACAACTGAGAGGTTGTTCAACTACACGAAGAACTTGAGGAGTTAAAAGCCAAGTGGTCGGAGCTATATGATGTTGTGACAGTGGCAACAAAACGTGAGTCTGCTTCTATGGAACAAATTAATAATCTGGAAGCAAGCTTATGTTCCAAAACCGAAGAGGCTACTGCTGCCGAGGAGAAGAGTGTCAGAAAAAAGAAAAGGTTCAAAAAGGTGTTGGAGCAGAACCAAGAATACATGAGGATAAATACTAACCTTTGTCGAACCTATGGTATCGTGAGGGCTGAATATGAACAACTACAGTCTAAAATCAATAAGCTTCGAGCCAAACTCCAAGATCAAGAAGACTTTTTCCTCCTCGAGAAAACTTATGCGATTTATCACATGAGGAGGAAGACTTTGGAGGAGGCCAAAGAAGGCATTGGAAATATGGATGGCTGCATCACCAAGGCACTTGGTTTGGAGACAAGTGCCTTCGATAATATTCCTGCTCGGCCCACTACTTCAAAATCCTCGAGCACAAGTTTTGAGTCCTTGGGAACCGAAGAGGAATTACGAAGATCATGGGGGCGAATTTTTTCCATGGAAAACGTGTAGTAAACTCTCGTAGCCTCCTTATGGAATAAGACCCTTTTATATAGCCATAAATTTTATGATTTAAATGTTTTCCTAAACCTGTTGGGTCTTCCTTTTCCACCAAGAAACAAGATTTCATTTAATTCCTAACTATTCAGGCACATCAGGGACCACAAAATTTAATTAACGATACTTACCATTGTGGACTTAATTCGAAATATCCGAATTAATACTGCCATAATAAATTACGAATTATTCCATTAAAAATTCGTAATTGCACTCCTCAGTTCAATTTCGAAATTCACCCATTAAATCTTATTTAACGTCCCATGTTAAGATTCAGATACTAATCAATTAAAATAATTTAATTTATTAATGATTTTTTTTAGCTTTCGTTTAACTTATTTTATATGTTGGATATAAAATTTCACCGGACAAGTTTACACATGAAAACTTATAAGCTTTCTAAAAGGTGTATCATCAATCTCTAAACCGACACATAAATTTCATCAACTAACTATTACTTCGCCAATGTACATTATCATTATCCAATTTATCAGGCATATTGACCCACAAAAGAATCTCGTCTTTTACTAAATCAAAAGAATTATTATTATTATTATTATTATTATTATTATTATTATTATTATTATTATTATTATTATTATTATTATTATTATTATTATTATTATTATATCAAGATTAAAAGTATTAGTACATTTAATGGCTAGGGAATTTGTTTTATTAATTTAACATAAAATACTTATCTCTACTTGGTCCCTTCAATACATACAGAATGTACTAGCATAAAAAGTTGTAATTAAACTACTCTAATATTATGATAAATTATATTTAATCTTGTGCTACAATCATTCCTGATGGTTTATCCAATTCCATCATTAAATTGTGAACTCAAACTTTATACTTATAAGAGCCGATAATTTAATGTTCCGTGTATAAGCTAAACTCAATATACTAAATCATCTACTATATAAGCAAATGACACAAACTAATATATGATCCATTTAAAACTTTATTAAAATTAAATAAATAATTATTTCATAATAAATTACTATATTCAAACTAAACCCATGATTAATAAGTATACCCAACAGTTAGTTCAATAAGATCAGAAACTGTTCTATGCATGAGAGTTGCTTAAATTTGATTTGTCTTTTTCAAATTTCTACCATCTTGACTTCAGAACATAATTAATAAGTACCTTCCTTCCTTTTCAATTGTGTGGAAGAAAATTCTGATGAGTCATATCAGAATAAAGCAAGAACTATATATCCACCACTATTCCAAAGCTTAAGATGCCTTTATATGAAGAAAAAAAAACTGATTAAAAATATTCGTGGAATAAAGTTAGTCATATCTGCACTTGCCTTTAATACTGAAATTGGAACGGGACATAAAAATACTACTCATAGGCCATACTATAAAGGACGAGATAGATCTAAAATCACGTAAACGAAAGTTATCTTGTAAGATCTACTATCTCTTGTAATCTATATCGATTTTGCGAAAAATAAGGCACAATGACAAAAAAAATAAAAAGAATTAGTTGGTATTTATTTTGAGTCATATTAGTAGGTCTACTTTAGGTCCATTGCTTTTTTAGAGTCTTCTAGTCATGCAAGAGATTTATATGGTGTAGCTAATTTATAAATTGTATGTACCATTCGTAGCTATATTTTTAAAAAATTATAATTCGTAACTATATTTGAATTTTATAATAGATCTATCTATATTTTCGTATTCCGCTGAATGAATTGAGCAAATCCCTATATTTTTGTATTTCGTCGTGATTTGCAACTATGTATTTACTTTTTTCGGGTATGTGATGTATTTTTTTTTTTTTTTGTACCATATATGTTTGACTATATTTTTGTGGTTATGTATCCATGTATGCACCCTTGTATTTGTGTTGTTTGTATTCTTGTATATACTCACGTGTTTTTGTTTTTCGCTTTAGTTGTATTTGTTATACGAACGAATACAGTTGAATAGAGACGCCTGTATTCATTGTTGCTCATCTATCATATCAGACCTGAAAAGTTGAGACGTTAATAACTCTAACAATTTATTGTGGTAGGTGGGGTGACCAATGGAAGTGCAGATAGGTGTAAAAGCTAAAGTAAACTGAAAAAGAAAAAGTTAAAAGAATTGAACTGCAACGGTAGATAAAGGAAGAAAGCTTTAGTTCCAAAAGGGGAAATGACATCTCATAATCAAATCATTACATTTTCTTTGATTTCATGGCTCATGTTTCAATCTCATGTGTCTTCACAAGACAAGGTTAACTTGTCCTTGTACTATGAATCCTTGTGTCCATATTGTGCTGACTTCATTGTGAACAAGTTAGCAAAGGTTCTTGAAACAGATCTTGCATCAATTGTGAATCTTAGGCTTGTACCTTGGGGTAATACTCAAATTTCACCCAACACCAGCTGGATTTGCCAGGTTCCATTTCTTTAAATTTCTCTAAAATACCAACTTTCACTTGCACTCCTTTAATTTCCAATGAAGAACTCTCTGCAAATCCTTGCGACTAATAACTTGTTTGGATAGTTGTTACCTGGTGTATTGTATCGTATTGTTACTTTAAATACGATATTTGTTTTGATTGTTACTTAAATTTTATTGTATCGTTTCGTTAAATCCATCGTTATGTAATGACTTTTATGAACCGACATATTTGGTGTGGTTGCGTCATTTCCTTGTTTTTCCTCTCATCTTGCCCTTTTTTATTATTAAATAATCATATTTATCATTTACCCTACCTTTTTATATAATAATATTACCTCGTACCTTACTTTTTCTTTATAATATTATAAATTTATTCCTTGTATTATTGGTGCATGACATCATGAAATAACGACAAACAATATAATATATTTAAACGATACAATACAATACAATATAATACTATACTATACATTATGAAACGATACGTAACAACTATCCAAACAAGCCGCCGTAAATTTTGTCCTGTTCTATGTCTTGTTAGGTCTTGCCTTTTTAAAGATCGTTCTTGTCTGCATTTCAATTTGTTGATTAAACTAACATGCAGCATGGACCAGCGGAGTGTCTGCTAAACACAGTGGAAGCTTGTGCTATCAAGGTTTGGTCAAATCTGGTAATCCCTCTGACTTTTGAAAATAGTCAGCATTAGGGTGTTCATAAAAATTCAAAAAATCGAATCAAATCGAAATCGAATCAAATCGACTAAAAAAATCGATACTTTTTAGATTTGATTTGGTTTTGGTTTTGAATTTAAAAAACCGATCAAATTTGATTTGATTTTGGTTTTCATAAAAAAATTAACCGAAAAAAATCGAACCAAACCGAGTAAAAAGTAGCTATTTAAATTTATTATTACACCCATATATATGTATATTTTTATATAAAATTTCCAAAATTTTATGATACATATTAGTCATTTATATTTTCAATCTAGTTCTTTACTATTATAATAATCTAATTCTTTGTCTTTATATTGTAGTTTGATTGATAGTTCTCTTTTGCTGAGTACAAGCATTTATTTCATGTTAAAAATAATCGGGTTTTAATTGAGTACTTTAATTATTCATCAATATTTGATTCAATTATCATCAATATATCTTGGTAAATGATAATTTCTCAAAGAGCAATGAATTTGATAGTATTAAGTTGAAAATGTAGTCGCTGAAATATGCGTTTGGTTGTGTATGTCTCATATTTAAGTGAATAGCCGAAAAAACCGAAAAATCGACAAAAACCGAATCAAACCGAATCGATAAAAACCGACTTAATTTGTTTGGCTTGGTTCCAATATTTAAAAAACTGACTTACTTGGTTTGGTTTCTTTTTAGGGAAAAACCGACCCAAACCGAACCATGAACACCCCTAGTCAGCAATTATACGAGTATTAGAAAAATTGGTTGTTACATATTTCAGTTAATAACTCAATATTTCCTAATTCCACAAGATGTTGATGATACAGGAAACACATTTCAAGTTTATAAATTGTGTAGAACGATTGCATCTGGAAAACAGGCAGTCCTCATGGCAATCTTGTTTTTCTGCAACTGGTTTGAGCCAAACTCCCATCAAGAATTGCTACAACAATGGGCTTGGATATCGGGTAATTAAGAACAAAAGTATTGATCATTCCAAAGTCATACAACCAAGAAACTTTATTCTAATAATGTTTTAATAATCTCCTAATGTCAGCTAGAGAAAGCATATGCAGATGAAACTGCAAGCCTGAACCCCAATCACAGGTTTGTCCCATGGGTGCTAGTAAATAATCAGCCTCTTCAAGAAGTTAGTACCTCAATCTCTCTCTGTTTCGTTTCCGTTCGTCGTATTGACTACCAGCAACATGGATGATGATATTCTACTAATTCTGGCTGCAGGATTACCAGAATTTTATAGCATACATCTGCAGAGCTTATAGAGGGCGCAATATACCACAAACTTGCAAAAACAAAGCACTTGAGATCAATAAAACAAACGTGCCAGATAGTGGTCCTCGAGTCTGCTTTAGAGGATAACCAATAGCTGAATTATGTGTAGAGTTGCAGTGTTTTAGAGTGAGGAGTAGCAAGTTGTTTCTTGACTGCACAAATTGTGGTAATGTCAACAATAGCAATGCAATCTTGTCCACTCGAATTTATGCAATTACAATTGGTAATTTGTTGGTTCCCAAAACACACGTAAGTATAGGCGGTCCGTAACTAGTAAAGTGATTCAAAAGTCGAATATCAAACCCTGCAGAAACTTGGATTAATTGCTACAGAAACCGGTTCAAAAGAAATTTGGCATCCTCAGAAAAGAAGCGTGATTTAAAGGAAAACCAACATAAAGCCAAGAAAAAGACCACTAATGTTATACAATTAAAGTAGCCTCAAGTCATGATCATGATACATATCAAAAAGCAAGCAATGCATAAATCAAGAATATTAGTTCAGGTGCAGACCAATCACAAAAGTCTGACATCCGTACCCCACACTTAAGTTGTGTATTGTCCTTAGATGCACGCTATCACAAAAAAAAACAAATAAAGCTCAAAAATAGAGTGGGTGTTAGAAACTCCCTCAATCCAACTATGGTGCGGTGGGGACCGGCCTCGAACCTTGAACCTCGATCCCCTATGCTGCTGAATACTCAAGCGTGACGCTAGACACATTTACGGCCTCTATCAGCTCGCCCTCCCCCGTAGGAGGGTCTGCAGTCACCACAGCCTCAACTCTTGCCTCAATAGGCTTCTCAGTAGCAACAGACATATCCGGCTCATCAATAAAAGTGTTATCAGTAGCAATAGACTCCATCCTCTACACCTTCTCTAGGTCAATCTACACCCAAACAAACCTTGTCGGCAACGTCTTCTTAAAGATGACTATCATGTAACTGGGACTGAATCCACTGGTCCTGGGCCTCTGTTGCAGTCATCAATGTATGATCACGTGCCTCCAAATCTACTCTCAACTGCCTAAGCTCACTCTCAATGGAAATGGTCCGGTCCCCATGTCTTTCTTCTAGAGGTTATCTTCATTCGGGTCCTGGACAGAGCATACGTCATGGAATGCCTTCTTTTGTCCGTCAAGTATCATATCTCCCTTTTCGTACAACTTGTACTTATCCAATAATACATGCAGGGTTTGTAAAAAGTAGAGTCCCTACTGCATGTTCTTCCATATCTTGGCTATCTAACTCCTCGGCATCTCTCCAATGTTCTCATAGACTTAAGTCATAAAAGCATGGATGAAGAATACTCAATCCCATATCACAAAGATCTTGTGACTTGCTGGTATTCATCTGTTGCATATCCAATTGAGCCAAGCTCGGGCCTCCCTATTCATGAAAGACTTTGCTAAACCATTTCTCTTACTCCAACTAGCAATATTCGGATCTTCACACAGAGTCTGAAGCATATGTGTTTCGGTCTTTTCTCCTTCCTCCAATAGTCTATCATATCCTGATTTGTTGGCCTGTAATACCTATTTATTGCTCCAGAATAAATGTCAACGTCCACTCTGTGAAGCCTCACAATGTCACCCGAGTTGAGTCCCAATTAGCATACAACTCTCTTAGCAGAGGCAAGTTAGCCTTTCCTTTTGGTCCTTGGGCAAAGCATAACCATTCTCTTTCTTCTATTTCAGCCACTACATTGGCACAAGCATCTTTTGCTAGATTCAGTGGCTTTTCTAGCAATTGGGGAAGCACTAGCTTCTTCCTGTGCTATCATGTATCCTCCAATCAAGCTCGCTAATAAATTTCTTATCCTGTACCTACTTATCAACCGGAGCAATTGGCTCCCCATCTCCTCAGGTGGTAGAATCTTGGTTTAGCATCAGATGAGTCAGAAATCATAAATTCCTTCTTTGCCTTTTACCTCAGAATTCTTTTGCTTCTTAGCCTGAGGTGGCTTTAAAGATTTATTTTCAATTTTGATGTCTCTCTTGGCCTAGACGGTCGTATCTCTGCCCTTTTTTTGTGGTTGTGTGGGTGGCTCAATACTCAGTATGATGGCCTCAGTATCCACCTCAGAAATTCCTCCATGTGTGCTGTCATGCGTTAACTTAGTCCGCTTTTCTTTATTTGCATGTATATGTGCATCCTTATTGTTAGATGGCTTCTTCAGGTGAGGTTTACCGTTTTCCTCTTGTTCCATGTCTGCAAGGAAGTATCTTAGAAACAACCATTGTACCTGTGAAGACTAGAGAATTCATGTTAGTGTTATCTTGCCTTAACGAGTTAAGGTAGTACACGACACACCCCACACTTATACCGTGAACAAGTGAGAAGACGAGGCACAAGCGACTACCTTAACACAATAACATTTGATGTAACGATCCTGCCGATCGTTCCGTGTGATTAGCCCCGTTTCCCCCATTTCTGCTTTATCACATGTTGCTTAGCCTATTTATGTTGTGTTGGGTCGGTTGGTTCGAGTTCGGAGTGGTCGTGGTGAGAACTGAGAGACTTAATCTCTTAAATTAGTTTAATAGTTGAAACCATATCCTAAACCATATCCTACAATTAAAGTTTAAATGGGCAAATGTGATGCGCGAGTTGTGCCTAAGTCGGTCGTGGGTTAACACTTGTCCAGAACAAGTACAATTTAAGTCCAAGTACTCCCAAACGGCCACCCCGCACTTAATGGATCCTCACAAGGCCATTAAAAGCCTGCTTGCTACTCACACTTTGCAAAACCTATTGACATGCATAGAATTCTTCTCTTTATTTCAAAGCCTTAGATTCGTGGATATCATCCCAATTGTGAGTGAGGTGGTGGAAATTATGTTTTCCCCCCTCACTTGTTCAACAATCAAATCAAACAAAACCAATCTTGTGCTAAATTTTCTAACTAACTAACCTAGCTATGTAAACTAGAAAATAAAAGAAAATAAAAGGAACTATGGGGAATCTGGGAGGGGTAGAGCAGCAAAGAAACAAGGAAGGAAAGAGGACAGAGGGAGAGAATTACCTTATTTTGTCATAAGAAGGAGAAGCGAGAGGAAGGATTGTTGATTGGGTGTGAGAGAGGGGGAAAGAAGAGAAGAGATGTTTGTGTGTGTGTTTTAAATAAGTTTGGAGGGGGGGAGGGGAAGGGTACGAGGTTTAAGAAAAAATTACACGGGTGTGTGCAAGCTCTTCGAGACGTGAGGCCCTTGTAGAGGAATTTTGTGCGATGTCTCACGCGATCAGCCCTAAGTTATTATTTTGAGTTTTTCCTCTAGGGCCTTTCTCGGAGCATTTGTATCTATACTCACTTTCACGTTTTAATTTGTATTCATTTTGAAAAAATTGTAACTGTACCCGCTTTTTCGCATAACTTCAGCATACCGAGCTGAAGTAGCAAAGACAATCACGCAAAACTTCAGCATTCTAGTAGACGTGTCTGAAGTAGCAAGTGTGTTGAACCAAGTGTGCTGAAGTTTTTGTTTGTAATTGATGAACTTAAGCATAGTAGCTGAAGTTTTGTTCTCTATTTGCTGAAATTTTTGTTTAACTTGTGCACGTCTTAATGCAAAGCTTTTGTTTGTAATTGCTGAAGTTTTTGTTTTTGTAAATGGCGAAAAGTTTTTGTTTTGTAACTGGCGAACTTCAGAGTTTTTGTTTATGTTTTTGTAACTGGCGAATTTCAGCTCTAGAGCTGAAGTTTTTGTTTTGTAACTGGCGAACTTCAGCTCTAGAGCTGAAGTAGCTGAAATTTTGTTCTCTATTTGCTGAAGTTTTTGTTTAAATTGTGCACGTCTTAAAGCATAGCTTTTGTTTGTAATTGCTGAAGTTTTTGTTTTGTAACTGGCGAACTTCAGCTCTAGAGCTGAAGTTTTTATTTTGTAACTGGCGAACTTCAGCTCTGATAAACATATTTATGGCAATCATCGCATGAACTGAAGTTCCATAGCAGCACCAACAACAACAGAAGAAAGAAGAAGAAGAAGAAAACGAAGGAGGAGAAAGATGAGGAGAAAGGGGGCTGAAATTGTTTAAAAAGTGTGTACAAATTAAAAGTTTAAAAAAAAAAAAATATGGGTGTCTAAGAAAAAGTTTTAGAAATGGTAAAAGTTATTAACACATACACACACAAAAAAAGGACACATATATAATCTAAGACATTAATAAAAAAAAAAAAAAATTGACCCGATTTTATAAGAATAAAATAAAAAATATGGCAAAACCAGTTAAGTCAATCATTGACAATCTCTTCGTAATTTTATATTGACAGTGATATCGAGAAAAATTCTAAAGAGATATTAACACACATTTACAGAGAGAACTTATGTAACGTAAGTCCTCTCACATTCACTTTCCTATGTAAATATTGTTCAAAAATGATATAAGTTAATTTTTTTGTAACTAAACATTTTTCGTTTACCAAGAATAATATGTATAGCTCAAGGAAAAAACAAAGAAATTGCAAACTTGGACATAGAACCCAAGTCTGCTATCACCACATGTCATGACTCAAAATCTAATCTGTTGTGACAGTGCTTATCGTAGAACTAGGCAAGCCTAAATACAACATTTCCAATACAGTAAAATACCTTTTAAAAATAACAGCCAAAAGATCTAACATTTAAATAAGAATCTTTTTTTTAGAACAAAATTTATCCAAAACACGATACAATCGTCCCAAAAGTCAGGGCGTCACTGAGTACATGAGCATCTAATAACCGAACATAATCCACAACAGTATATATAGAAATAAACTCAAATACAGATGAACTAAGGAAGGGAAATCAAGGTTCGTGAACACCATGCATCTACCTCGATAGTCCCAGACTCCAATGCCTAAATCAGCAGCCGCTGTTGTGACCAGAAATGCTTGGATCTGTCACAAAGTGCAAGGAATAACATGAGTAGAACAACTCAGTAAGTAACAAGCCCAAACTGTGGACTGAAGATAGTGACGAACTCAACCGGTGCAAATAAGATAAAACTAACTATGCAGAAAGGTAGACATGCTCTTAAATCAATTAGGCAATCAACAACCGAAAAAAAGAAAGACGATCCGTACAAAGTAATGAATATGATTCTACTGTCACTACAATGCCAAAGCACATACCGTAAGTGATGCACCATGCAGTCAACCTCAAATGCTCACACTCTCGATATCTCAACCACTCAGTACTGTATATGGCTCAGACAGCCCAGGGAAGATCCATCCCGGAATATATACACGACGCTGACCATAGGTCACCCAGTACCAAGCAAAAAGTGCCAATCAAGCCCCGTGGAGAAGATACATCTCCAGGTAACAAGCACTTCGGACAAGATCCATGTCCAGGGAAGATTCATCCCTCAATAATATCAACCGCGCTCATTGGGGGTGTGTTACAGACTCCGGAGGGGCTCCTACAGCCAATCGCTATCATAACATCAATATATCCGCTGCGGCGTGCAGCCCAATCCCATAACTATCGCTCACAATCGGCTCTCGACATCACTCGGTCATCAACCTCTCCAGTCTCACTCATGAGCTCAAAAGTATCATGAACTAGCCCAACACGGTAATATGATGATGCAATAGATAACAACTGAGACTGGTATATGGCATGGAATGCATGTATGTGGCTGAGTACGAAGTATCATGAAAAGCAGTAAAGTGACATCTAGAAACCGACCACTATGGGTCTCAACAGTACCGACATAAAGCCTAAGCATTATATCTAGTATGATTGACAGTTCAATTACGTGATCACATGATACTCAGATATCATTAAGATATCATCACTACATAGCTCCATGGAATCTGCCAGGTCTCAATTCTCACGGTGCACGCCCGCACGTCCGTCATTTGGCATGTGCATCACCTCAATACCAATCATATAATACATATTCCGGGGTTTGAACCCTCAGGACCAAGTTTGAAAACATTACTTACCTCAACCCGAGCAAATATCTACTCCGAGATGCCTTTGCCTCTCAAATCGGCCTCCAAACGTCCTGAATCTAGTCACAAGCAATACGAGGTGGTCAATATAGGCTAAAGGAGTAACTTCACAAAGAAAACATAAAATTCTACCCAAAAATCCAAAATCGGCCCGAACCCGGCCCCTGGGTTTATGTCTCAAAATCCAAAAAAAGTTACAAAATTCGAAATCTCATTCACTCACGAGCCTAACCATACCAAAATTACTCAAATCCGATAACAAAATCTCATTCAAAACCTCAAAATTCTAACTCAAGAGTTCTTCCTCTTTTCCCCCAATTTCTCACCCCAAATCACAAATTAAATGGTGGAATTAAAGACATAATCATGGAATTTAACCAAAATCAAGTAGAAATCACTTACCCCGATCAACTCCACGAAAATCCCCTTAACAAACGCTCAATTCCGTGTTCTCTAGCTCAAAATAAGAAAATGGGTTCAAACCATTATTTTTTGAAAATATGTTCTTGTCTAAGTAGATGGTTAAGACAAGAATATGGTGACATCTTCCAAAAAGCAAAAGAATTTGAAGAACAAATGAAGGCAGCAGAAATGGTTCTAGCTCAGACCAGTGAAAATTCTGATAGAACAACATTACATGATCTCAAAGCTCAATACATAAGATACATGAAGTTAGACGAGAAATTCCTGAAATAAAAAACACAACTTCAGTGGTTCAAAGAAGGTGAAGCCAACTCTAAATACTTCCACAGTTTTATTAGAGGAGGAAGAAGGAAACTCTATATCCACAAAATTAAAGAAGAGAATGGACAGTGGATCCAAGGTGATGAGGCTATTGGTAAAGCAACATGTGAATTTTACCATGACCTTTTCACAAATCCAGGAGGAGCCATCAGGGAAGATCTGTTGTCATGCATCCCCTCCATGATCACTCCTGGGGATAATGGTATTCTGTCAGCAAACCCAACCTTACAAGAGCTCAAAGAAGTTGTGTTCTCTATGAATCTCACAAGTGCTGCAGGGCCAGATGGTTTCAATGGCAAATTTTACCGATCTTGTTGGGACATCATTAAGGATGACTTGCTAAATGTTGTACTAGCTTTCTTTGGTGGATGAAATAAACCAAAATACATGACTAGTGCATGCTTGGTTCTTCTCCCCAAGGTGGAATTTCCAAATTCCTTATCTAAATTCAGACCTATCAGCCCTAGAAATTTCATAAACAAGATCATCTTCAAAGTCATAGGTGCCAGACTTTGGCCTATACTCCCCATAATTATCTCTACTAACCAATCAGGTTTTGTAAAAGGAAGGAACATTTCTGAGAATATCATGCTTGCTCAGGAAATTGTCCATGGCATCAAGATACCAAATGAGGGATCCAATGTAGTCATCAAGTTAGATATGGCTAAAGCATATGATAGGGTCTCCTGGAGTTTCACTTGCATAATGTTGAGGAGAATGGGTTTTTGTGAGTTGTTCATTGATATGATATGGATAACCATGTCCAACAATTTGTACTCAGTCATTATAAATGGAACTAGGCATGGTTTCTTCCATTCAACAAGGGGACTAAAGCAAGGAGACCCCCTTGCCCCTTCTCTATTCATCATTGGGGCTGAGCTTCTGTCTAGAATGCTTAACACACTCAATCATAATCAGTTTTTCAATGGTTTTTATATGGAAAGAAGGGGCCCTCAAGTTAATCACCTTAGCTTTGCAGATGATATCATCATTTTCTCTTCTGGGAAAAGTTCATCTCTTCAAAAAGTCATGTGGATATTGAACAAGTATGATGATACTTATGGCCAACAGATCAACAGGAAAAAAAATCATTTCATGACCTCCCCTTATGCATTTCAGTCAACAGTTAGAAGATCCAAGCAATCACAGGTTTTTCCAGAGAGCTATCCCCTCTCACTTACCTGGGATGTCCACTGTATACTGGCAGGTTGAAAATCATCCACTTCAACAATCTAATCTCCAAAATTGTTGGAAGAATTAGGGGTTGGCATGGCAAAATGTTATCACATGGAGGAAAGGCTACTCTGATAAAGCATGTTCCCCAATCTATGCCAATCTATCTATTGTTTGCAATATCTGCCCCTAAGACAGTCATGAAGCAAATTGAGAATCTAGAAACAAACTTCTTCTGGGGCATGGAAGATAACAAAAGGAAATCCACTGGGCATCATGACACAAATTATGTTTCCCTAGGAATGAAGGGGGTCTGGGTTCAGAACCATAGAAGACATTTGCAAATCAATGGTATACAAACAATGGTGGCATTTCAGATCTACTCAATCCTTGTGGTCCTTAAAGCTAAGTATTGTCAAAGAACCAATCCCATCTCCAAAAAATGTGATACAGGACAATAACAAGCATGGAAAATATTGACGACATGAAAGAAGCTGAAAAGAATATCCAATGGAGACTCCATTCTGGAAATTGCAGTTTTTGGTGGGATAATTGGTTAGGGTCAGGCCCCTTAGCAGCTCATAGAAATGAAGGAGGCATACCTGAGAATGTTTCAGTATCCTATTTTTGGAACAATGGCCAGTGGAATCTTCAAAGACTCAATGAGAGTGCCCCACATCACATGATCCACTTGATCACTCAGATCCCTATCTTTTTCAACAACAACTTGCAAGATGAAATCATCTAGACCCTTACTACTGACGGTAGGTTCACTTGTACTTCTGCATGGGAATTAATCAGAAAAAAAGAAGCAACCCAACCTATCTAATAAGATGATATGGCACAAAAAGATTCCATTCAAATGGTCCTTTTGCCTGTGGAGAGCTCTCAGAAATAAACTACCAACTGATGACAGGGTGCTAGTTTTTAGCAATCCTACTATTTCTAGGTGTGTTTGTTGCTCTGTTCATTCCAATGAAATAGTAGACCACCTCTTTAGTATGGGTAACTTTGCTAGAATTGTGTGGAGGAAATTTGGAGGACCAATTGGAATTAAAAATGAAGACATGCCACTCATAATACTTTTGATGAAGTGATGGCTTCTCAGCAGCCACAATGAAGTACAAAGACTCATCTTAAACACCTTGCTTATCATAATATGTTGGAATTTGTGGAAGAATATGTGCATTGCCAAATATGGAGCCAAACCATCCTCCTTGACCAGAGTTTTATTTTCCATTGACTCTGACATTAACCTCTTACTTCGAGCCAATTATCCGGAAATCGAATGGCCCATCAGATGGCAGGATTTATACTCCTTCATTGAGAACCTCAATCTCCAAACCATCTCTACCCAGGTAGTTCGGAAGAAACCAAGCCATGGCCTTGTAAAGCTCAACAGTGATGGGAGTGCAATCACAAACCTAGGAAAGATTGATGCAGGGGTGATTATTAGGGATCACAATTGTGGCCTCATTCATGCCATGGCAGCACCATTAGGGGAAGATACCAATAACCTTGCAGAAATTGAAGTGGCTCTTTTAGGTATCCAATGGTGTTTGAGTAATGGATACTCTAAGATCCACTTGGAATCAGATTCTGCTCTCCTAGCTCAGTGGTTAAGAAATGTCGAAGGGTTTCCATGGACCATGAAGATGAAACTTCAACAGCTCTCAAACCTCTGTCATGAATGTGAGGAGTTCACATGCTCATACACATATAGAGAAGCCAACCGTACTGCTTTCGACTCTTACCAATTACACCTCACTCTCCTCATTGAAATCAAATAAGAGGTCAGATCCTGCCGGATTCCCTAGGTACCCCAGCATTCAGGCACAAGAAGACCACGAAAATCAGGTTTCCATCACAACAGTCCACTGCACCTGAAGCAGATTCGGTATTGCTACCACAGATTCTTCTTGAAAATTCTAATGCTAATGATCGACCATGATCAACATAGTGGGACAGCCACAACAGTCCAAATTTCCATACAGTTATGAAGTTTTCACTAATTCCGTTTGCTTTTTTGCAAGTTTCTCTATTTAATTCAGGGTGTGGTATTAACCTTTGTGCTCATTTTCCTGTAATCTCAATGAAGGAAGGCTATAGGTTATAGTGAGAAGAAGGTTCACCCTAAATACATAGAATTGGGTCCTACAGATACATGCCCTCTTCACTATCCATACAAGAACACAACAACACCCTCTCTCTTTTCCCCAAACCACATAAACACTCACATAACCAATAAAACACCTACATAAATCAATCAAGAATCATCCACCCTCACCCATGCTGCATCAGTTTACACAAGAACCTGAAGGCAGAAAACACCGAACCTCAAGAAAGCATCAAATCCAGAATTCTGGGCAGAAATGCTCAATTCTTTCCCAATACTGCTCTCTCTTTTGCAGTTTCCATCTTCTTCCTCAAGCTCTACCAGTTGATATATTTTCACAGCGTGGTAGTAGCAACCATGATACCTCAGGAAATATATAAACTGGATGAAGCAAACCACCAATGCCATAAAACAATAATTCCAACTTCAGCCCTTCATAAGATTCCTCATATCTACACATGTAGCTTCTCACCTATTGTTAACCTTCTCAACCACAGAAACATCCATCAAACTGTCTGCAGTCAACACAATAACCTGCAAACAGTTGATCACCCAAAAGCAGAGATTCCATCCCTTTTTCTAGACCCCGCAAGAACCTGGAAACAGGGTCTTATTTCACTAACATGTTTGCTATTTTTTGCAGGTGCATGGAACTGGCTTGGTCAATTGATGCACTTTCAGTCAGTGGTATCAGCATCTCAGATGCTCATTCTGTTGAAAGTGTATCAATTTTACCAAGTCTGCCAATCCAACCTTCAACTCATCTCCACACACACTCACCATTGCTTACCTTCACCAGTATGTCAACAGCAGCTCCAAAGCAAACATTTCCAGGAGATCCCTGTTTCTACTGATCTCAAGAAGCAGCAGCATTCACAGCAAACTGCCAAACCTTGCTTCCATATGCTTCCACAAATAAAACACTAATAGGAAACCTCTTATTCTCCTGTCTCTATGCAACATGTCCATTTACAGAAACTTTCCACCAATTCTACTTCACAGTCATCAAATCTAGTTACCATGCATTATTTCGTCAGCAGCTTTCAGCAACTAGAGTCTACCCAAGGCAACCTCTTACCTAGCAGTCAGCAGCTAGTTGCTAGCCATAAGCCCTGGTGGACATTTGAAGAAAGATAGTGTTCACTCCCTTCTGTCAACAATAACAAGCACCAACTCTCCAATCTAGTTTATTGGATCCTTTTGATAATTATCTTCAATCTTGCTTTCCTTGTTTCCAATGCCAAAGCAGGATTGAAGATATCCCATTCCACTACACATGTTTTTTTGTCACCCGTCCATAGGCCTTTCTATATTTTTGTTAGATGTAGGACTTGTAACATAGCGGAGATGATCTTCCATCTCACTACTTCAGTGGAGTTAGGATCACTTGTGCATTTTTCTGTAGACTGCCTCCCAATTATCTCTTCGCGAATGCGGCCAATGCTTCACGAACGCGACCCTTACCTTGTGAACACGTAGACCAAAGATCTGGGGTCCCCAACTGCCTCACCTCCCTTCGCGAACGCGATACCACTCACGAGTTCACGATGCACACGCAGACCACACCTTTGCGTTCACGTACTATCTTTCGTGAATGCATAGAACAAATACTCCCAACTCACATTAACCCTTCGCGAATGCGAGGCTCTTCTCATGAACGCGTAAGAGGAAAGCAGAAAGTGCACCATCAAATATCAGCTATCACTCAAAGGCCAATAACGATCCGCTAACCACCCGAAACTCACCTGAGGCCCTCGGGACCTTAACCAAACCTACCAAAACATTCCAAAACATCATACGAACTTAGTCGAACACTCAAATTACCTCAAACAACATCAAAATACGAATTACACATGGATTCAATCCTAATGAACTTTGAAATTTCCAAATTCTACAAACGACGTCAAAACCTATCAAACCACGTCCGAATGACTTCAAATTTTACACACACATAAAAAATGACACCACAAACCTATTCCAATTTCCAGAAATCCAGTACGACCCCGATATCAAAATTTCCACTGCTGGCCAAAATCGCCAAAATTACAACTTCTTCCAATTCAAGTCTAATTCTACTACGTACCTCAATATCACATTCCAGACGTGCTCCTAAGTCTAAAATCACCTCACGGGGCCAATGGAACCATAAAATTTCAAATCCAAGTTTGTTTACACACAAGTCGACATCCGGTCGACTTTTCCAACTTAAGTTTGCAATTAAGAGACTAAGTGTCTCAATTCACTCCGAAAATACTCTGGACCCGAGCAAACCAACCTGGTAAGATAATACAGTTGTAAAGCACAAAAGAAGCAGAAAAAGGGGAACGAAGCTATAACTCTCAGAACGACCGGCCTGGTTGTTACATCCTCCCCCTCTTAAACAAACGAACGTTCGTCCTCGAACGAGTCTAGAAACATACATGGAGTCTCAAATAGGTGTGGATATCTGCTCCGCATCTCCCTCTAGGTCTCCCAAGTGGCCTCCTCCACAGGATGACCTCTCCACCGCACCTTCACTAAAGCTATATCCTTTGACCTCAACTTTCGAACCCGCCGCTCCAAAATGGCCACCGACTCCACATCATAAGTCATATCACCATCCAACTGAACCGTGCTGAAATCCAAAAGATGGGACGGATCGCCGAAATACTTCCAGAGCATAGAAACATGAAATACTGGATGCACACTTGACAAGCTAGGTGGCAAGGCAAGCTTGTAAGTAACCTCCCTTATCCTCTGAAGTATCTCAAAAGGTCCAATGAACCGAAGGATCAACTTGCCCCTCTTAACAAACCTCATAACACCATCATAGGTGATACATTTAGCAGAACCTTCTCCCCGACCATGAAAGGCACATCACGGACCTTCCTGTCCGCATAGCTCTTCTGCCTAGACTGTGTCGTGCGAAGCCGCTCCTGAATCAATTTCACCTTGTCTAATGCATCCTGGACCAAGTCTGTACCCAAGAACCTAGCCTCACCCGACTCAAACCATCCCACCGGATATCAACACCGCCTCTCATATAAAGCCTCATATGGAGCCATCTGAATGCTCGACTAATAAGTGTTGTTATATGCAAACTCCGCGAGCGGCAAAAACTGGTCCCATGAATCCCCAAAATCAATGATACAAGCGCGTAACATGTCCTCCAATATCTGGATAGTGCGCTCGAACTGTCCGTTCGTCTGAGGGTGAAAGATTGTGCTCAACTCAACCTAAGTACCCAACTCTCGCTGCACAGCCCTCTAAAACTGCGATGTAAACTGTGTGCCTCTATCTGAAATGATGGAAACTGGGACACCATGATGGCGAATAATCTCTCGGATGTAAATCTCAACCAACCGCTCTGAAGAGTAAGTATTACCAACTGGGATGAAGTGCACGGACTTGGTCAGCCGATCCACAATCACCCAAATAGCATCGAACTTCCTCGAAGTCTGTGGGAGCCCAACTACGAAATCCATGGTGATCCGCTCCCACTTTCACTCTAGTATCTCTAACCTCTAAAGCAAGCCACCCAGTCTCTGATGCTCATACTTAACTTGCTGACAATTGAGACACCAAGCCGCAAACACAACTATATCCTTCTTCATTCGCCTCCACCAATAGTGTTGTCTCAAATCCTGGACATCTTCGCAGCACCCAGATGGATGGAATACCGCGAGTTGTGGGCCTCTTCAAGAATCAACTTCTGTAACCCATCTACATTGGGCACACATATCTGGCCCTACATCCTCAACGTGCCATCATCACCAATAGTCACATCTCTAGCATCACCTCGCCGAACCCTGTCCTGAAGGACGAGCAAATGGGGGTCATCATACTAACGCTCCCTAATACGATCGTAAAGGAAATACCTAAAGACCACACAAGCCAATACCCGAATTGGCTCCGAAATATCCAATCTGAAAAGCTGGTCGGCTAAGTCTTGAACATCTAATGCCAAGGGTCTCTCTGCTGCTGGAAGATACGCTAAACTCCCCAAACTCTCCTCCCGGCAACTCAAAGCATCGGCCACCACATTGGCCTTCCCGGGATGGTACAAAATAGTGATATCATAGTCCTTAAGAAGCTTCAACCATCTCCGCTGACGCAAATTAAGATCCTTCTGGTTGAACAGATGCTGCAAATTCTGGTGATCAATATAGATCTCACAATGAACCCCGTACAAATAGTGCCGCCAAATCTTCAAGGCATGAACAATACTTGCTAACTCAAGATCATGGACATGGTAGTTCTTCTCATGGGTCTTCGACTGGCGCAAAGCATAAGCAATCACTCTACCCTCTTGCATCAGAACACATCCAATGCCTATCCATGAGGCATCACAATACACGGTGTAAGAACCAGAAGCTGATGGAAAAACTAGAACTGGAGTCATGGTCAAAGCAGTCTTGAGCTTCTGAAAGCTCTCCTCGCACTCATCCGACCACCTGAATGGAGCACCCTTTTGGGTCAATTTGGTCAAGGGCTATGCAATAGATGAAAAATCCTCCACAAAATGATGGTAGTAACCCGCCAAACTAAGAAAGCTCATAATCTCCATGGTTGAGGATGGTTTGGGATAACTTTTCACCGCCTCTATCTTCTTCCGATCCACCTGAATATCCTTACTGGACACCACGCACCCCAAGAAAGCCACCGAACTTAGGCAAAACTCACACTTGGAGAACTTCGCATAATGCTTCTCTTCCCTCAATCTCTGTAACACAATCCTCAGGTGTTGGGCATGCTTCTCCTGGCTACGAGAGTACACCAGGATGTCATCAATGAATACAATAATGAATAAGTCCAAATAAGGCTGAAATACATTGTTCATCAAATACATGAATGCATTTAGGGCATTAGTCATCCCAAAAGACATTATAAGGAACTCATAATGGTCATATCGAGTCCTGAAAGCTGTCTTAAGAATATCTGAATCCTGAATCTTCAGTTGTTGATACCCTGACCTCAAATCGATCTTGGAGAACACCCTCGCTTCCTGAAGCTGGTCAAATAGATCATCAATATGTGGCAAAGGATACTTGTTCTTGACTGTGACCTTGTCCAACTACCTGTAATCAATGCACATCCTCATATAACCGTCATTCTTCTTCACAAATAGAACTGGTTCACCCCAATGTGATACACTAGGCCGAATAAACCCCTTATCAAGGAGTTCCTGAAGCTGCTCCTTCAATTCTTTCAAATCTATCGGTGCCATACGATACAATGGAATAGAAATGGGGTAAGTGCCCGGCACCAAATCAATACCGAAGTCAATATCCCTGTCAGGATGCATGCCCGACAGGTCTGCAGGAAACACATCTAGAAAATCATGCACCACAGGAATAGAGTCAATAGTAGGAGTCTCTATACTAACATCCCTCACAAAATCCAAATAGGATAGATAGCCCTTCGCAACCATATTCTTAGCCTTTAAGTATGAAATCACCCTACTGGGTACATAGTCTATGGAACCACTCAACTCAACCTTCGGCAGCCCCGGCATCGCCAATGTCACGGTCTTAGCGTGACAATATAGAATTGCATGACATGGAGACAACCAATCCATGCCCAATATCACCTCAAAATCGACCATACTAACCAGCAAAAGGTCCACTTTGGTTTTCAGACCCCAAATAGTCGCCACATATGACCGATATATGCGGTCCACAATAATAATATTGCATACAAGAGTAGATTCATGAACAAATGACACTACAGACTCGCGGGACATATCCAGGAAATGAGAAAAATACAAGGAAACATATGAATAAGTGGAACTAGGGTCAAACAATACAGAGGAATCTCCATGGCAAACTGAGACAATACATGTAATCGCAGCATCTGAAGCAATGGCATCTGGTCTGGCAGGGAGGGCATAGAAATGGGCCTGGCCACCCCCTGATTGGCCTCCCCCTCTCGAGCGACCCCTAGCTGACTGAGCTCCACCCCTAGCTGGCTGGGCAGCTGGTGGGGCAGTTGGTGCTAAAGTCGTAGGCTGACTCCTCTGCTGAGAAGAACCTCCTGAAAGGTGGGGACAATACCTCTTAATATGACCCAAATCTCCACACTCAAAGCAACCTCGGCCTGCAAATGGCGGTGGGGGCTGAAGGAAACCCCGAGCACTGGAATAATCGCTAGAAGATCCTGACACAGATGAGCCCTGAGCTGATGATGCATGAGACGAACTCTGAGTTGGTAGTGCACCGGATGGTGTCTAGCCCTGCTGATAACCATGTGACCCATGACCGAATGATGCACCACAATGAACTGGGCGAGTCGTCTGAGCATGCCTGAAAGGACAACCTCTACCGTGCTGGAATTGACCCCAGAAGGAGCACCACTAAATCCACCCTATCCACGAAGCCTCTTGGCCTCCCTCTCAACCCTCTCCTGACTGTAAACCATATCAATCTGATGAGCAATGCCGATGACCTAATCAAAAGTAGCACCAGACACTCTCTCTCAGGTCATAAGCAATCACAGCAGAAAAGTGAGGTCATCTATAAACCTCCCGATCCTCTCTCTGTTGTCGGAACCAACCAGATAGCATGATGGGCCAACTCTGAGAATCACATCCCATACTGCGTCACAGACATATCACCCTGACGAAGCTGATCAAACTGTCTGCGCAGCTCCTCTCTGCGGGACTGAGGCACGAACTTCTCCAGAAAGATGACGGAGAACTGCTGCTAGGTAAGGGGTGATGTGTCGACCGGCCTACGCCTCTCGTAAGCTTCCCACCATATGAATGCAACCCTAGAGAATTGAAAATTGGTGAACGAGACCCCACTGGTCTCCAGAATACCTGTTGTACGGAGTATCCTCTGACACTTGTCCAAGAAATCATGTGCATCCTCTCCCTCTGCACCTCTGAAAGGTGGAGGCTAGAGTCTCCCAAACCTCTCCAACCTACGTTGCTCATCCTCAGGCATAGTAGGTGTCACACCTCCTTTTTTATACGCCCCAAAGGGGGTATGGGAGTTTTTCCAATTAAAATGACATTATTCGAAATGGGGTTATTTTATTTATTAGAGT